>PVJI01006265.1:0-88159 GCA_004026765.1 Micronycteris hirsuta | reverse complement strand
GGGGATCAACGGTTTTTTATTCACATGTCTGGTTCCTCAGTGCTCTCTGATATTTCTCTCTCTCCCCGCCCCCCTTTCCTTCTTTCTTCCTTGGTGATCTACTGGAACTATATCTTAGAAGTTTTTCAAAAGACTTCATTTAGGTTTATATAATCTTGACAGTAGTTGGTGCCCAAGGCAGAACTTTCCTAGGTAACCGAGTGCCAGGAGAGGGTCACAGTTGGGATACCATGGGACCATATTGTCAGAGAGAGGGCCTGTGTATCCCAAGGCAGAGAAGGCAAGGTCTCCTTGAAGGGCTTTCTTAAGCTCTGCTGACTGACTCTGCTGACGGTGGAAGGAGAGTTGAATCAGAGGGGAGGAGGTCTCTGTGAAAGCAGGAGCACAGAATATATGCTTCATACAAGCTCTTTCTACAATTATTTAATTTTATAGTATCATCTAGTTTCTTCTTAGCACCTGCTGTACATTTATTTTTCCTAAAAGATAACAAATAAGTACACAGAAAAGAAAACTGATAGAAATATGAGGCAGGCCACAGAAGAATCCCTGTCAAGTAAAATCTTACTACAAACTCGCTTATCCAAATGTAAATATTTAATTGTAGTATTCATGTATTTATACATCAGTTTTTATTATATTTCATCTTTTAGTTGGTTTATAATATGTGTCATTTATATACATCTCTATTTTAACTGATGTCGACATTGCTTATCCTCATATAAAACAAAACACCAGCTTTCTAGATGATTTATAAATATTGTATATATGCACATATGCAATATAAATATATCAATATAAGATTATATATTATTGTGTAGATATAGTAATGTATTGATACATGAATATGGCTGATACTAATAACACATTATTTCTATTGATATATTATTTCATTTTATATTAAAATTAAAATATAATACATATTATATATACATATGTGTTAGATTGACTTTTTTTCTGTCAGTGACTAGCAAGGTGCTTGACATATAGTGAATATGCAATACATTTTTGTTGAATGACTAAGTGAATGGATAACTATTCAAATAACTTTAATTTTTCTGTAGCTTCTGAGAAAGTTCTGAAAAAGAAAATTATTCTGTGTTTAAAATAAACATCAATCAAACAACCCTTTTTAGGGGCCTCATCTATCAATACAGAAAGAAAATGACATCTAGAGAAGATAAATATCCTGACATCATCCTTCAAGGTTATCGAGGTTCCCAGAATATCCTATTTACCTTTACCACCTCCCGTGGCTAGAGCACATACATGCAAAATCACTAACTTCCACTTAAAAACTGGGGCTCCTCTTGGGATAGTAATCTTTAAGTTGGTTACCTAATGCATAAAAATGTATTTTGGGCATCGCCAGTTTAATTCCCAATCAGGGCACATGCCTGGGTTACAGGCCTAATCCCCAGTATGGGGTGTGCTAAAGGCAACCACACATTGATGTTTCACTCCCTCTCTTTCTCCCTCCCTTCCTCATCTCTCTAAGAATACATAAATAAAATCTTTAAAAAAATGTATTTTGGAGTTTTTAAATTTCAAGTATTTAAACCTACATCAGTTTCTTGTGAGGCAGGGGTTAATAATGGAGGCTCCTTTTGAGACTATTATGATGTAATGTTATTTCAATTCTGTTCCCTTGACTTTGATTCTAAAAAGTACAAAAGATGAAAGCAATCTCTCACCCCTTTGAGAAATTAGGTAGCAGTTCTTCCAAACCCTGGCATCAAGTAGATGCCACCTCATTCTCTTCAACTGACTCAGCCAGCTTCTAGATTCTTGTTCCCAAAGACCCCAAAATACCATGCATTAGGAGTATAAAGGTGTTTAAGATCAACACCCTTTAGCCATGAAAATTCTACGGTAGTCTTTTACATTGAATAAGTGTGGCTTCTAGAATGTACTAGAAATTACCTTTATTTTTCTCACAAAGATCTTTCAAATCTACTTAGGGCTAAGGCCGGTCTTCTGGTTTCTCTGAGATCTTTTAGACATTAGAAAGTGCTCCGGTTACACTTTGTTTTAATAACAGTCTCAGTTTAGTTATTGAAATACCCAATCTTGTGTAGAACCATGAGTTCTTTCTTTATCACCGGGTTCTCCCATCTTTCCTTAAAATAGTCAGTGTTTCTCCGCCTTGTGAGTCAACTGGGGTCCCCCCTTCACTTGCTGCGTTTCTGGTGGCCCAGCCTGACTCTTTCTGTGGCCCCTTTAACCCAGTGGCACTCTCCATTCTTGGGAAGTTTTTTACAGAAACCATCTGTTCTCTGTTTCAGTTTGTAATGGTTACTATCTATACCAGTTAAACAGCCATCAGTTTTGACTTTATTACCATGAAAAAAAAATTTGTTTGCCTTTCTTTCGTTGGATCCCCTGTTTCCTGGATCCCTGGAAGTTTGTCTTATTTTGTGTGGCATTATCCACCTGAGAAAGAATGCATCAACCTTTTTTAAAATTTTTTATTACATATTATTTGCATACCGTGAGTATATGAAAACATATTCATTTTTCACTCATACTGGATTGTTGCTACATAAAATTTCTCAGAGCTGAGAGACCATAGGAAAGGGCTGATAACTCTATCCTTATAGCAAGAGCTTCCTAAGGGAACGTACATACCAGTAAGCCTTACATACCAACATGGATATCCTTTCCGCTGCATGGCAGATGCTTAGGAGTTATGTAGGACAGGATGAGATGACCGGGGATCCTGGAGTGTGAGCCACCCCAGATAAGGGGAAAATGCCTGACCTGTTTGCTCGAGGTGGGGCAATGGCCTGTTCCAGTAACCAGCACAAATCAGCCCGCTGTGGGCCAGAGGACAGATTAATCATTCTGGGCCTGGGGGATTGGAGGGGATTTTCCAAAGGCAACATTTGTTCTGCTCAGAATATAGCTGGGGGTCTGGCTGCGGTCAGGCAGTGGTCCCGACATGGAATATTCTCTCCTCCACATCTGTGAACCAGGCTAGGTGTAGGGTTCTAGATCGGAAACCTGGCTGCAATATGTGCTACCTGTCTATCTGAGTTTTTGGAAGTTTGCTATGAAAGGTACGGGTATATCTGTGTATAGGTGAGTGATTGTAACCTGGGATTTTTTATGATCTTTTTTTTATTCCTACATGATATTCTGAAATTTTCTTATTATGTGACTCAATGTAGATCATTTTTCACTTACTGTACTGGACACTTAGTGGCTATTTGGGAACTCATATTCTAGAAATTTTTCATTTATTTAATCTTTAAAAGCACCCCCCCCACACACACACCCCAAATTATCCTTTCTTTCTCTTTCTGGGTCTCTTCTTGGACAGATGTGAAATCCTCTAGTTTGATATTCCAAATTCTGTGTGTCTGTCCCATTTCCTATCTCTGAGGTTACTTTATAGCCTACGTGTGCCTGAGGCTGGCAACATCAGTGTCATCTGCAAATTTGCTAGAGATGCCCCTCTCCAGGTCTCCCAAATCAGAATTTGCATTTTGCCAGATTCCCCAAGTGATTTGTATGTGCATTGACATTTGAAAAGCATTGCTCTAGCTAGAACTGCGTGAATTTGTGCTTCAGTTATTACGTAGAATTTTTGAATTTCTGCTGCTATATTTTTTATGTCACTGATCTTCTTTGTCCTCTGAATAGTCCATTTTATAATAGCATTCTTCTGTTTTGTAAAGAAAATATCTTACTTATCTCTCTGATAATATAATTATACATTTTGAAGCTTTCTCCCTTTATTCTTACCTGGCTTCTGCTTTTTTTTTTTAAAGATTTTATTTATTTATTTTCAGAGAGAGGAGAAGGGAGGGAGAAAGAGCAATGTATGGTTGCCTCTCACACGGCCCTCACTGGGGACCTGGCTGGCAACCCAGGCATGTGCCCCGACTGGGAATCGAACAGGGACCCTCTGGTTCCCAGCCCGCACTCAACCCGCACTTAATCCACTGAGCTACACCAGCCGGGCTGGCTTCTGCTTTTTTAAATTTCCTAATCTTTTCATTTGTTTTGGTCTCTGTCATTCATGTTAGAGTTCCTTTTGGCAATGTCTAGTAATTTTGACTTTTAATTTTCTTAATCACTTTATTGTTCTTCAATTACAGTTGTCTGCATTTTCTGCCCCCCCTCCCTCCCACCCCATCCAAACCCACCTCCCTCCCTTGCTTCCATCCTTCCCCTTGGTTTTGTCCGTGTGTCCTTTATAGTAGTTCCTGACTTTTAATTTTTAAAGTGAATTTAAAGTGAGTGGCAGCTTCGCGTGTGTTTTGGATTTGTTGGAATGAAGATAAGGTGGGCGTGTGCCTGCCTTATATCAATCAGTGAAGCTTTTTGTGTTTTGGCTCTTTTTTCTCTTAGATCAGTGCATTTCTACCAGGTTCAAAAGCCTGAATGTTAAAAGCATTCAATGGGGATGGCTGGGGTGTGGTGGGTAGGGGTGGGGAGGGGTGGGGAGTGGTGGGGAGAAAATGGAGACAACTGCACTTGAAAAACAAAACAAAACAAAAAGTTACAAAATCATAAAAAGAAAAAAAGCATTTTGGTGAATTTGGGTAGGAGAACAAAGGGGCAATCACGATTGGTAACACAGATTTGACTTAAATTACTTTGTATTAAAGATAAAATACCCCTCTTCAGTCTGCCCCTGAACTCAAAGCCTATTGTAGCAACACATATAGAAACTAAATCTCCCCTCTGTTTGCCGCAGAGGAGGGGTAGAAAAGAGAAACCTCTGCTTGGTCTTTGGGACCTGGCCGTTCAAACGCCCCGCATACCAATTTTCTTGTGGTTAGAATCACCCGATATCCTCACCTTTGGATGTACCACATCGACTCCCAATCTTTCTGAAGTTTGGACCACAGTCAGTTCTCTTATTAGTTTTTCTTCTGCAGATACTAAATATTCAGCTTTTTAAAACTCTAATAAAATAGTTGCTGTTCATTTCTCAGCTTCATACATTACAAATCTGCTGATGGATCTTGTCTCCGGCAACTTTTCTCTTACGTTTTTGTCCTTGTGAGTTTATACTTTGCATTTGCTGTCATTTCAGTGAAGGGAAATATGGGACAAATATTTAAAACTTGTGTGTTCTATGTTCTCTGTTTATGAGAGTGTCTTTTTTCTTACTTTTATGTTTTGAGCAGTCCTGTCCCCTAATGAACTAAGAAAGGAACTTCAGAAAGATAACATGCTTGGCCAAGGTAAAAAAACTACTAAAGATATTCAGTTTGAAGCCACATTTTCTAATTTCAAGTCTTCTGGTTTTTCTACTATTCTCTGTATCATGGGTGGGTCAGAAAACTAAAGACCATGAGTCAAATATGCCCCAATGTATGTTTTGTAAACAAAATTTTATTGAAACACAGTCAATAAATCTGTTCATGTATTATCTGTGGCTGTTTCAACTGTGGTAAAGTTGAATATTCCCAAAGAGTCAACAATATTTGCTATGCAGACTTTTGCAGAAAAAGTTTGCCAATCCTTCCTCAATCCTTACATGGATACTATCCTCGATTACCTTCCTACATCCCTCTCTGACCCTTTGCTGATAGTCTCACCTATGGAAAAACGAGTATCTCCCTCTCACTGCACAGAACCCCTTTGAAGAATTGTGTGTGTGTGTCATTCACCAGCTCTTAAATAATTATCTAAGATATATAAACTCTGGTTTAATTTATTCTCCAAGTTATCCAGAAACATTTGTTCTTAACTTTTAATTTATTTTGCTCATACAAATATTTATAAGTGTCAAGATACCTGGTAGATTTTTGGAAAGGACATTTGGACATTTCTGTCAGCTGTTTGTGCAAAATGCTTTGTACATTTGATGACTTTAGAATGCCACCGCCATCTGGATTTGGTCAAACAGCATAATTATGTCCTTACTAAGCAAATAGCAGCATCTGTCGTGACTGTGTACCTTATTACATACAAAGTAATACCGGTCTCACTAAAAGCAGGACATTTAAACAAATTCTTAGGCTTTATCTTATTCATCTGATAATTAATTTATATGAACCTTTTCCTGTGTTTGAATCCACAAAACAGGGTAAATGCAGAAAGTAGTCTATTGGTACAAATATGTAGTTCTACAATGTGCATTCAGCAATTTTAATATTCTTAATGTTTTCATTTTGTGTCTCATTAGGAATAATGTTTTTAATTCAAGGCATGGATGTGATGAAGAGTTTTCATCTGAATAATTCAAACCACAAAATACATAATTTCCAGTATGATGGAATTTATTGTGCTGCCATCAAAGGCACATTCTTTGGAGATTAGCTGCTGTATAATAAAACCTCACATTCCAAAAATAATTAGGCAGTAATGTAGGAGTACATTTCAAAGCGAACAGAACAACCAAATGTATTGAAATAATTCTGTTTGACAAAATGTTACCAGAAAGGCATTTAAGCCCATTGGGAAAAAAATAAGCGTACAGTATTACATGAGCATTTTACAAAACAAAGAAAGGATGGTGTAGCACCTGAACAAGACATCAAAGTAACTGATTTTCACTCTCGTCTCTGCACTAATTTGCTCTGTGACATTTGCTCATCGTAGGTATCAGCTTCATTACAAAAAAGATAAAACACAAATGCAAACTCATATGTTGAATAAGGTGAATTCAGAGTCCTCCAGCTCTCTCAAGTTTTAAGTTCTAGCTATACAATTACTAATAAATCTTTAAAAATAACAAAGGAATAATCACGTATGTTTAGTGTGCAAAGAAAAGTCTCACCACATAGTCTGTTCTAATAACGAGTGAGAACGTTTCCCCAATCTGAAGATGCCTGATCGGATCTTGCATACTAATGAGCACTATTAGCACCAATAAATTTATCTTGATGTTTTGTTTCTGTTTGTGCTCCACTAAAATAACACCAATAACTCGCTTAATAATTCAGATATGCCAGACATAATGAATGTGTTTACTGATGATCTTTGCATACCTGCACCCCCTGAAGTAGCAAGTCTGAGGAGCATTTAAATATTTACTTTGTTATGCAAACTAGAAGAACTATTGAATGGTAACATTAAAAATGAAGACCATCATAAATTCCCAGGACCACTGTGTGAGTTATCAGTATTTTGATGAGATGCTTGTACAGAGTTTGATCAGGGGTCTCCAATAGCTGACTATTGTCAAGAAAATGAAGTGTGGAAAATAGGTCAAAGCAACACTTGCAAAGGGGATGAAACATTGAAAGACAGTTGATTATCATCTTTCAGAAAGGAAAGGTATTCACTATTTCTTCAGGAGAACATTATTTTTTATTTTACTAACACTGGTTATTGGGAGCTAGAGAAAAATAACTCTAACAGCAAGCTCGTGGTACACACAGCCTTAGACATATTTCCAGTTGCATCATGCCTCAGAGGCAATTTTTTGCAGAGCAAAACCCTCACATTCAAAATCCCCAGGAAAAGAAAAAAAGGGCATACTTCTTAAGTAAAGAGAAATTAGTGAGTCAGCCAGCTCAGGAAGCAGCTTGCAGAAGTGTACCTTTCGACAAAGACCTAAGGGAATGGCTATTATAATATCCAAAATGGAAAAAGAAATCAGAAACTGAACATCCTTATCTGAGCCAAGTGTCTTGTTGGATAGCATATGATTAACCATGTGCATATTAAAGTACCCTGAAAGCAGTTTGAACTGTCTTATGGAATAAATCTGAGACTTTATATTTTTAAAACAGTTTTAGATTCACAGCAAGACTGAGAGGGAGATAGAGAGATTTCTTGATACTCCCTGCCCTACGCATTTATAACTTCAATTATTCACTTCCCTGACCAGAGTCATGCATTTGTTACAATTGATGAACCAACACATCATAATCACCCAAAGTGACTAGTTTATCTTAGAGTTTACTCTTGGTGTTGCACTTTCCATGGATTTGGACATAAACACTATGTATCCATCATTACAGTACCATACAGAGCATTTTACTGCCTTAAATTCCTGGGTTCCACCTATTCAACTTCTGTTTGTCCACCCCAATCCTTTTGGAAACATCAATCTTTTTACTGTCTTCATATTTTGCCTTTTCCAGGAGGTCATGTAATTGGAATCATATAGTAAGTAGTCTTTTCAGATTGGCTTCTTTAGTAATGTGCATTTAAGTTTCCTCCGTGTCTTTTCACGGCTTGAATGCTCATTCACATTTCAGCACCAAATATTACTCTAACACCTAGTAACGTGACCTATGAATGTGATCTTGTTTAGAAATGAGGTCGTACTCTGCAAGAGTGAGCCCTAATCCAATACAACTGGCGTCTTCATAAGAAGAGAAAACAGATGCAGACACATAGATAAAACGGCATTTAAAGTTGAAAAAGCAAGTAGTTTTGTATCTGCAAATTAAGAAATAACAAAGATTGAAGGCCACCATTAAAAGCTAGAAAGAGGCAAAGAAGGACTCTGCAGAGTCTCAAATGGATCCTGGCCTTGCTCAGCTCATAAATTTCTGATATATAAGCTCCAAACTGTGAGAGAATAGGTTTCTGTTGTTTTAAACCACACAGTTTTTATTATTTTATTATGCAAAATATAAGTGAATATAAATATGAACATTAATTTAAAAATTCAGATTATCAGTCAACTTCCATATAAGAATATTTTTATGAACAATGACTACCTTGAGTACAAAGAATATAAGGTGACAATTTTGAGGTAAACAACATTTGAATTAAATAATCTTGACAGTGATTTTTCAATCTCTTTTTTTCCCACTACACAAGATAAACACAGTTGATTTCTATGGTGGGGACTATATAGGAATCCAAACTGCAGTATATATAATTTTTGTATAACATGTATACTGATCAGTCTCATTTTAAGTCCTATTGTCTCTCAAAAACCTGAAATAAGCCTGAGTTTCACAGTCAAGTCTATGTAGGTGTTTATTTCAGATTTCTTTGTCTGCCTTCTGGAAAACATTAGTGTAAAGTATTTTTGATCTCATGTGGGGAGCAAAAATCCATTATGTAGAGAATAGTAATACCATTCTTGGTCAGGGAAAGAATTGCTGGCAGCAGGTTGAATGAATGTGTTATATTAGTCTTTTTTGGTTGCCATTGTTTTAGTATGTAAAGCTAGATGTCCTTAAATATTGATGTTCTTCAAATTTAAGATATTAAAATCCTTCTGCAGAGCAGAATTGAAAGAGAAAGAACAAAATAAACAAATCCCAAATTATAGCTGGGAAATTTAATATTCTTCTGTTGGAAGCTTATAAAACAACTAGACAAAATCCAGTAGGTATGCAGAGGATTTGAGCAGTACTACGAGATGAATGCCTTGAACTAATGGACACTTGTAAACACTACGCCCAACAGAGGACACAATCTTTTCAAGAATATGGAATGTTCATCAATGTATATTTTCTGCCTAGAGTAAATTATATTAGAAAGCCACAAAACAAAATACCTAACTGCCCCCAATATTTGAAAATTAAATAACTCACTTCTGCATGACCAGTGATGGATAAACAACAAAAAAACATATTGGGTTGGCCGAAAAGTTTGTTTTTTTTTTTCCTTGAGATGGCTCCTGAAGTGCTTAGTTGTGTTTAACTTCATTTGAAACAATTTTGTTAGATTGTATTTTGACAGCTGTCACATCAGCATGCATTTTAAAAAAGCTTATCAAAAATGGTGAAGTTTGGGCAGCCATTTTAATATTGAAGATGGAAGAAAATAAGCAACATTTTTTTATATTGTGCTTTATTATTTCAAGAAAGTTGAAAATGTAACTGAAATGAAAAAAAATAAATTGCTGCATATGGAGAAGGTGCTGTGACTGATTGAACATGTCAATAGTGGTTTGTGAAGTTTCGTGCTGCAGATTTCTCACTGGATGATGCTCCATGATCGGGTAGACCAGTCGAAGTTGATAAGCATAAACTGAGACATTAATTTAGAACAATCAATGTTGCAACACACAGGAGATACTCAACATACTCATAATATCCAAATCAGTGGTTATTGGTGAAAATTTTAGAATGTGTCTTTTATAGAACAAACTAAATGGACTTTTTGTCCAATATTAAAAGGGAAATTCTGAGATGTATAAATTGAATAATAAGAAGAATTTAACATATCACATTTTATAATATACAACTGAAGCAGTTATTAACCAGGAAATTTATAGTTCTGATAGGATATATAAGATAATAAAGTTTTGAAAGCTATGATTTAAATTTTACCTAAAAGAAATCTGTAAAAGATAACTAAATTAAACTCAACATAAGTAGAAGGTAGAAAGTTGTCATTATTAAGGCAGAAATCACTGAAAAAGAAAGTGGATAATGGAAAAAGAATCAAAGCCAAAGTGGATTTTTTTGGAAAAAAAAGTTTTAAAACTGATAAACCTATAGGAATGCTAAACAAAAGATATAAAGCAAATTACTAATGTCAGAAATGAAGGAGGAGATATGACCACAGCTTCTGTGGTCTTGGAACAAGAATGAACAACCTATGTCAGTGAATTTGGCAACTCAGTTGAAATAGAAAATTCATTCCTTTTAAAAATAGCTTTACCAAAAGATAAAATACAAAATTTGAATAAGTTTTCTGGAAAGAAAAGATGGTTGAATTATCACAAACCTTCCCATAAAGTAAACACCAAGCTCAGATGGTTTCTCTGATGAATTCAAGCATTAAAATAATATATTGCCAGTTGTATGTGACCATTCAGAATGTATAGAATAAGGAACATTTCTCAGCTGGTCTTATGTTGCTGGCAAAACCAAAACCTGATGTTACAGAAATTAAATATTTGGACTAAAATTGCTAGAAGTATAGATTTAAACATTTTAAAGAACATCTTAATAGCTAGCATTAATAATATAAAAAAGAGTAATTCATCACTACAAAGTGGAGTTTGTAAGATCAAAAAAATGTAATATTTGTTTAAAAATGAAAACCACTCACCCTGGCTGGTATAGCTCACTCGATTGAGTGAGGGCTGCAAACCAAATGGTTGCCAGTTCGATTCCCAGTCAGGGCACATGCCTGGGTGGCGGGCCAGGTCCCTAGTATGGGCCACGCAAGAGGCAACCACACACTAATGTTTCTCTCGCTCTCTTTTTCCCTCCCTTCCCCTCTCCAAAAAAATGGATAAATAAAATCTTTAAAAAAATGAAAACCACTCAAGATTAATTACCACTTTAACAAAACAGAATAAAGGTGAAAAATTATCTAAGATGATCTCAATATATGTAGAATAAAACATCTGACAAAATGAAATACCTGTGAGGATTGTTTTTAAAGAGATGAAGTTAGAAAAACATGTTAGAAAACTGGAAACCAAGGGGAATCAGTGAAGAATTACAGCTCACAGAAATAATTATTGGTGAAATATTGAATGTGTTCCCACTAATGTCAGGAATGAGATAAAGAAGTTAATTCTCAGCAATTCTATTCAAAATCGTAATAGAACTTCTATCTAATATAAATGGTTATAAAAAAATTAAAAGCTTAAAGTTTAGATATAAGAAGTAAAAGTTCACTGTTCAAAAATGAGAATTTATTATGTAAAAAATCCTAAGGCATATGTAAAACAACTACTTAATTAATAAATGAGTTTAGTACAACATAGTGGAAAAGTCAATTATATTTTTAATTATTTGCAGCAATATTATTTTTTGAATAATATAAAATTAATAAGAGATATTTAAGATCACTATACTATAAACTAGAAGTCATTATTACCAAAATAAAATAAAGAAATAGTTAATGGAGAGATATACCATGTTTTTGGGTCAGAATACTCAATACTGTTAAGATGTCAAGTTGAATCTGCTCTAATCAATCTGTTAATTCAAAATAATCTCAGTCATAATCATAGCAAGTTTTGAAACAAAAATTAACAAGTTCACTTACAAGTTTATATGCAAGTTCAAAGAATGCTGAGTAGACAAAAAATACATGGAAACGAATAATAAAGGTAGAAGTCCCATAGTACCTGACTTCACTAAATAATTTAGAGCAACAGTAAATAATTTAGAGCAACTCTAATCAAGGTATTATGATATTGGCAAAAGAAGAGTCAACTTTATGATTTAAACAAAAAATGATTCTGAAATAGACCCACAGATTTATGATATTTGGATCTTCGCAAAGTCATTAAATCTATTGACATCTGAAAGGAAATTATTTTCAATAAAACATGTTGGGACAACTGCATGATTTATTAAATCATGCTGGGACAACTGCATGGATTTTCATATAATCCATACATGAAAAAAAAGAAAAGGATCACCTGATGATATACAATATAAAAAATTCATTTGAAAAGGATCTAAGACTTAAACAAATATGTCAAATCTATAAAGAAGGTGAAGAAAAAATGTGAGCCTATTTTTGCCACTTGGGATTAACAAATGATTATTATAAGGACACAGAAATCAATAACTAAGGAAAAGTGATAAAATAGACTTTGCCAAATTAAAACCTTCTCATCAAAAGACATCAACAACAGACAAGACAAAGACCTGGAGTGAATATTGGATAGTCATATCTCATAAAAGACTTGAATCCAGAATATAAAGTATTTTTTAAACTTGGTTTTAAAACTTCAGTAAATAAATGAACAAAATATTTGAGTAGACAGTGCACAAAGATTTTTTTAAAATTCCCCATGACACATAAAAAGTGCTCAGTAATTTTGGTTTTCAGGGAAATTAAAACTAAAATCACAATGAGCTAACACTACACATACCCTAGAATTATTTTTAAGTATATTGTATTGATTATACTATTACAGTTGTCCCAATTTTTCCCCCTTTGCCCTCCTCCACCAGGTCCCCTCTTCCCTCCAGCAATTCCCGCCTCTTCATTCATGTCCATGGGTCATGCATGTAAGTTCTTTGGCTTCTTATTGCCTATACTGTTCTTAACATCCCCCTGTCTATTTTGCACGTGCCCAATTATACTTCTTAATTATCACTAACATGATTCTTAGGAGACAGAAACCCAAAACACAAGCAAGTAAAAAAATGCACTCTCTTCTTTAGAATTACCTTTAGCTGTGTAGCTTTGGTCTGCTGGTGATGACTCTCTTTCTAAATATGGTCAACTCTTCAGTCGTCTCTTATTTATTTTAATTTTTTACAGATATTTTATTTGTGTATTTTCAGAGAGAGGGGAAGGGAGGGAGAGAAATATCAATCGCTGTTGCTACAACCCAGGCATGTGCTAGGATAACTGAAAGCAGGATCTGCATGGCTGTTAGAGGAGCTGTGAAATAATGCATCTCCTTTGGGAAAAGAGTTCCTTCTCAAGTTTGACATCCATCTGCTTATGGCCCAACAATTTTCATAGGGCAATAAAGTCATAGAAGAAAACATAAGCAGGAAGTCTTGGACATTGCTTGTAGCAATTTTTTTTCCAGATATATCTCCCCAGGGAAGGGAAAAAAACAAACAAAAAAGTAAACAAATGGGACTGCATCAAAATAGAACATTTTTGCAAAGCAAAGGAAGCCATCAACAAAATGAAAAGACAATGTACAAAATGGGCGAACATATTCATAAATATATCTGAGAAGGGTTTATTACTCAAAATTTATAAAGAACTTACAAAACTCAACACCAAAAACACAAATAACTCAATTAAAAAATGGACAAAGGACCTGAATAGACGCTTTCCCAAAGAGGACATGGAGATGGCCAATAGACATTTGAAAAGATGGTCAGTCATTAACCATCAGAGAAATGCAAATTAAAACCATAATGAGATATCACTTCACACCTGTCAGAATGGCTATCACCAATAAATCAACAAACAAGATTTGGCAAAGGTGTGGAGAAAGGGAAACACTTTTTTACTGTTGGTGGGAATGCAGACTGATGCAGCCAGCCACTGTGAAAGGCAGTATAGAGATACCTCCAAAATTTAAAAATGGAACTGCCTTATGATCCAGAGATCCCACTTCTGGGAATATATCTCAAGGAACCTAAAACACTAATTTGAAAGAACATAAACACCTGTATGTTCATTGCAGCATTGTTTACAAATGCCAAGATATAGAAGCAGCCCAGGTGTCCATCAGAAGAACAGTCGATAAAACAACTATGGGACATTTACACAATGGAATACAACTTGACCATAAAAAAGAAAATTTTACTGTTTGTGACAATTTGGATAGACATGGAGTACGTTGTGTTAAGTGAAATGAGCCAGTCAGAGAAAGACAAATATCATATGATTTCACTCATATGTGAGATCTAATGAGCAAATGGAACTAACAAGCAAGGTAGAGATAGACTCATAGATAGAGAGCAAGATGATGGCCAGGTGAGGGGAGGGAGTAATGGGGTAGAGGGATTGAGCCAAAAGGAAAAGGGGCTCATGGACACAGACATCAGTGTGGTGTTTGTAGGGTGGGGGGAAGGGAGTATAAGGGACTAAATGGTAATGGGAAAAAAATAGAGTAAAAAACTTAAAAAATAAATGTTAAAAAAATTGTCAGTTGATGGTAAAAGCAGGGGCCAGAAATTTTATTAGAATCAGATATTTATATTATATCAAAGCACCTTCTTTCAAATTGCTTGTATGGAGACATCACCATAACAAAGAAACAAAACTAGCACGGCCAATAGCAGGATGAACTGGCCCCAGGCCAGCCCATTCCATTAGTGCTACCACTGCCATACTATGAATCTAATTATGCGGAAAACTCAGACAGCCCCAAATTCAGGAATATGTGCATTTTTCAAAACAAAGCTCTCCAAAATATAGATCAAAGAATAACAATAAACTAAGGAATTATTTCATGTGAAAAAGAGCTGAAGAAGCACACAAACCCTAAAATAGATCATAAGTTGGATATTAAACCTAGGATAAAAATGAGTTATAAATATAATTGTGGTAAGTAATAATATATATGTGTATATATGTAATATTAAATAAATAATGATATTTCTATGTTAAATTTCCTAAATTGTATAACTGTTCTCTGGTTTTATAAAGTGTTTTTTTTAATCTTAGGAATTAGTTACAAAAGTATGTGAGGGTAGTAAGGATTATGGTATTTAAAGAGATTCTCTCCCACACACACACATAGTGAGTAAAACAAATATAAACAGTTGGTGAATTGTGGCAAATATAAGAGATCCTTGTTTTATTCGTGCAACTTCTCCATAATTTTGAAATGCCAAGGTAAAAAGAAACAAAGAAAGATAAAGAACTTAGAAGACTTCTACAAAAACAGTTGGTCAATTTAAAGCTACAACTAGTTGACAGATGGGGCTGATTACTCAGGAGATGGGTTTTTATAGAAGGGCTATCTTTAGAAGTTACTTCTGTGTGATGCCATCAGAGTAATTTCAAGGGGACTCACAATAGAGATCCCAAAGATGCTTGGATATTAAGTCCATGCTAACTACAAATTGACTTTCACTGCAAATAACAAATCCTTTCACTGAAAAAGCTGCTTCAAAGCAATTCTTCACGCTCAGCAGACTATCTTGCACCCTACTTTCCTGAAATAATTAGGTCATTTGTAAACTTTAATTCTGTTATTTCTCCCCAACTCTCCATAACTTTATATCACACTCAAGATACTCTGTGCCAACAACTATCCTGAACTTCTTCCTACCTCAGAAAAGTTGCTTCTTTTTCCAAATTTAACTTCCCTGTTTCCCAAAATAAAAATATTCCTCCACTACTGCTCTCATCCTGTCTGGTCTCCTAATCTCACTCTATCACATCATGAGGAAGCGTCTAATCTTCTTTCTTCCTTTGACATCTTTACGCAGGCTTTCATTTCTATTGATATATTTTCCAAATGTGTGTGGGCATATACACGCTTTTTTAAGGCTTTATATTTTTTAGAACAGACCTAGGCTTACAACAAAATTAAGAGAAAAGTACAGACTTCCCATATTCTCTGTGTCTCATAGACTTCCCCATTGTCAACATCACTTACTGGAACAGCACATTTATTTACTAAGGGTGAACCTACATTTACACATCATATTTATCTAAACGTGATAAACATGATTAGTCTTTTTCCTTGCAAACTAAAAATGCTTTTCCCTTGACTTTAAACTTGAAATTAATTCATATTATGTATAAAATATAGTAACAATCTTTAGATCAGAAAATGTTTTCCTATCATATGATTGCATATGTTCTTTATCACCCCTGGCCATGTGGACTAATCGGATATCTGTGGTCAAATTCTCACTTCTTTCATGACTTTCCCTGGACCACCACTTGTGGCTTCTGAGTTCCATTGGCACCAGTCACAGACAATTGTGGTTGGTGCTCCTCAGTTGCACAACATGGTGGCCTTGGACTACCCATACGTACACAGATAATCATCCTGATAAAGTATTTGCAGAAAAAGACTTTTAAAACTCTGACAGTGACCTTTCCTGAAGTTGGTATTGTCTTTGAGGTCAGAGAGGTATATGCTTATTTTTAAAGCCTTGCCCAAATCTTGAACATGAATATTTCATGAGGGATATTTGTCTATAATTTTCTTTTTTTATTTACGTGTTTTTCTGGTTTGCTAGCCTCATGTGAATAAAATATTTTCTTTTCTATTTTCAGACTGAGTTTGTATAGAATTGGTGTTAATTCCTCCATAACCATTTGATAAACATCATATCAGTACTAGAAGCAATTGGATATAGAATCTTTCTTGGAATGACTTTTAACTGCAGATTTAATTGATAAAAAACTCAATGTTATCTACCTTTTTGTGAATAGGCTTTAGCAACTTGTGCCTACCAAGATATTTCCCCATTTTATCAAAATTTTTCAATTTTTTGGAATGTCAGTCACCACATTACTATGTTAGTATAATTTTAATGTCAGTAGTGACATCTCACGTTAATTCCTGATAATTATTTTACCTTCTCTATTTTTACCAGTTTTGTTAGAGATGTGTGAATATTATTGATCCTATTAGAGAACCAGTTTTTCATTTTATTAACATTTTCTGTTTACTTTCTATTTCATTGGCTCTGTTCTTATCCTAATTGTATTTTTCAATATACTTATATTGCATTTAGTTTGCACTTTTTTTCTGCTTTCTTAAGGTGGAAGAGTACATAATTAATGAGATTTTCCTTGTTTTTTAATAGAGTATTTAATGCTAACTTTTCTCTTAGCACTGTTTTGAATATGTTTTAAACTTTTTGATATGTTTAATTTTTAATTTCATTAAATGGAAAATATTCTCTATTTTCCCTTTTGACCTCCTCTATGACTCAAAGGTTATGTAAATGTATGTTGTTTATTTTCAAATCATTAAGGATTTTTCATATATCTTTCTCTTGTTAGTTTCTAATTTAGTCTCATCTTGCTCAGAAAAAATACTTTACATAATTTTAATTTCCTAGAGTTGGTTGATATTTATTTTATGAACTAAAATGTGGTTCATCTAAATAAATATTTCATGTATACTTTGAAAAAATATGCTTTCTGATGTCTGTGGGTTGCTTACTTCATAAATGTCAATTAAATCAAGTTAATTGATTATGTTAATTCTCTATATCTTCAGCTATTTTTTCTTTACTTGTTCTATTAACTACTAAGAAATTAATGCTGAAGTATCCAACTGTAATTGAGGATCTGTATATTTATTTTGTCACTTCTAACAGTTTTTGCTTTACATGCTTTGAAGCACTATTGGTAGATACTTGGACATTTAGGTTTATTATACATTTTTTAGTGCATTGATCTCCTCATTAGTGTGTAATTGGGTTGCTTCTCTTGCTGTACTGTGAATCTTGTAATTTTTGGTCAAATTCTTGACATCATGTGTAAAATACTAGAGACTGGGGCAAACTGTATTAACACCTGCAAATACTGTTCTATCATGCACTTGGTAGCAGTGTTGAGTCAATCTTTTCAGGATTTGAGGTAAATTTGGGTGTGTGGTTTCTATGGATACCTTTAGTGCAATGTAGGTTCAAATTCCTCCAATGTTTTTTTTTTTTTTTTTTGTACTGGTATTTGATAGCTGAAGGATTTTTGCACAAGATTTGTGGTCCCCCTCCAGATTTTAGACAACCGTGAATATCTGTGACACATAAGAATCTCTCTCCATGCTCTTACTCTTCAAGAGCCGTAGGTTCTACCTATTGCTTTCTAGGTTGGTTGTTAAGAGGTGGGAGAATTCTCTGTTGTTGTTATTCAGGCTCTGTCTTAGATAAGCGCTGTGTGTCTGGGTCTTGGAGATGGGTACTTGGCAGTCTTTCTGCCACTCTTCTCCATGGCAGGCAAATGCTGTCTTGCATCTGTAGTGGACCTTGTCTGAGAGTTTCTTGTTGCTACACCAATAAAAGACCTCTGCTTTATTTATCATGATTCAAGAGTATTGTTTCTCCTACCCTTTACCCAGCAAAAATAGCTATTTAATTATTCCTTGGATGTGACATAGTTTTCTACCTTTCCACAAAAGCTTGAACATTTTGCTCCTTATGATAGAATGAGCTGTGCCAGGGGTTGGGTCTCCATGCCTTTCTTGCAATACATGCTGATCCTTTCTCTGTGAATCAGAGTTCAATAAAAGAAGTAAACCACTAGAATATACAAAGGCATTTACACAATACTGGAATTTGCTCTTAACGAATTATAGGAGTTAGTTGAGAAGTCACTGTGTGTTTCCACCTAATACTGGAACTTAAACTCCATTGGGTAGGCAGTTGGGAAGAAAAGATGCACATAAAGTGTGAAGGTGAAGAATATGCTGAAAACTCCAAGCACAGGCCAGAGTCTTAGTAGGATAAACTGAACCCTTCTCAGATTTTTATGCTTCTGAACTGAGGATCCAAGAATGGGTAAAGAAGCATCCTGCTATAAAGGTGAATGAGCCTATTAACAACAAACTTGTAACACACAGTAATAGTAATTTGGGAACTATAATTCACCTTGGCCAAGGTGTTACTTTAAAAAGCCCTCACTCCATTCTCAACTTCAGCATCCCAAGATAAGATATTTCTATTCTCCCATGCCCAGCCCTAAATTTTCCACTTGTACCCAGTCATTTTCTAATATAAGAAAGAACTAAAAAATAATAGATTGATGATAACTTCCATGGGAATCCTTGGAATATGGAACTGGGAAAACAGGCAAGAAATGGATCACTGGCTCTAAAATCTGCCTGCACAATAGCATCAATGAGGAAGATAATCAAACGCATGAATGTCAGGACCCTGCATCCCAGAGTGTTCATAGATATAGAATTGGGGACAGACATCACTATTTTTTAAAAATCTTTTCAGATGAATCTAATGTACTACTGGTAAGGCCAAGAATCTTAAGTAGATAAGATGGTCCCCAGGGTCCAATAAAATTCTCTAATTCTGGGATATTTAGCTAGACTGAATTTCTATTGTAAAGATGGAAAGATATCATAGAACTGAATTTTGTTTACCATAGTCATTTTCTGAGTTTGCCAAGCATAAAGGTAAATCAATAAAACTGCCTTTCTGTGGCCCATTTTCTACAGTTGTTCTACTCCAGAATTACTTAAATGACTAACAATTCCTGCCCCAATTGATCCAATTCTCTAACTCTTAATGGCTGATTCAATACTGAATTTTCTTTACCCCAAGGCTCTTTAGCTATGCGCATTCTAGTTTTATATATTCTTTTGAAGAATACTGATTTTCTGGCTCCCTCTAACTATAGTAACACTGTTATATGTGGCTGGATACTTAACCAATAAGTATTACCAAACATTCATTTCTGTGTCAATCATAAAACCTTTTAATTTAATAAACAGAAATACCTCTAGAAGATATTAGAAGATACATTAGAAGATACTTCTAATGATAAAGATATTTTTCCTGTCTATAGTTAAAACTTTCAGTGGATTTTCAAAATTTTATTCAAATGCCCATTTTAACCATCAGCAAGGTCTTTTTTTTTTTAAGATTTTATTTAGTTATTTTTAGACAGAGGGAAGGGAGAAAGAAAGAGAGGGAGAGAAACATCAATGTGTGGTTGCCTCTCACGTGGCCCCCACTGGGGACCTGGCCCACAACCCAGGCATGTGCCCTGACTGGGAATCAAACAGGCGACCCTTTGGTTTGCAGAACACACTCAATCCACTGAGCTACACCAGCCAGGACAGCAAGGTCTTAATGATTTGTCATTTCACTTATTCCCTGTAATTATATCCTGCTTCCCTCCTCATCATTGACTCTATTTTAGGTCCACGGACTTTATTGTTTTTTCCTTTTGTATACCAAGACACTTCCTGTCTTTAGGATTATTAATCATGTTGGCCCTTCTTACTTCTGCAGTCTCACTAGAAGGCTATATAACATTCTCCTTTTTCCTTAACCAAATGTCACTTCATCAGAGATGCCACCTTTCAGCCACCTAACTCTCTTTCACTTGTATATTTCCTTTCATAGCACTGATCACTTCATGCTATAACTTTACTATGTTTATTGAGTTTCTATTAATCTTCTAAATAGTATGTAAACTCAATTGGTTTTGATTATTTGTTTTATCCCCAGTTTCTATATCGGTGACTCATATATAATAGGTGCTTGGTAAATATTTGGTGAATGAATAAGCAAACAAATGGATAATAGGTAAATTTCATGACCAGGGATTGTAATTTGCTAATTAATTGAAGACTGGGGCTGGAGTTAAATTTGGTTATCCGAGACTCCTGTTTTCTCTGTACTGAGGCCATTGGTTGCAAAGATGAGATTCAGTATAAGCAGAGGGAAGGAGATTTGAGAGTTAGCTAAGTGAGGCAAGTTTTATGAAAAAAATGTGTGCTGGTTAATTTAACTCATAATGGAATACACAATGAAGCCAAGATGCACAAGTATGGAGGCATGGAGAACTACAAGTAACAAGAGATGCGATTTCCAGAACATGCACAAGAAGGCGCATGCTGTGCATTGCTATACTTTCAAGGCAGAAATATTAGCTTGGCTTTTACAAATTATTTCCCTAACACAATAAACACAGTAATTTAATTATCAGATCCATTTAATTACTGAGTAGTATATTTAATTGATATACTCTAATTTCAGTTCTGTTAAATGTAACAAATCTCTGGTGTGAAATAATTTCAACAATCAACATAAAAACAGTGAGCAAATTAGTGTAATTTTGTATTTTGCATAGACTAACAGTTCAGCTCAACCTCTAATGAAGGCTTACACTAGAAACATGAGTTTTTTTACACATAAATGGTTTGAATTTTGAACAGCTGCCATTACAAATACACTGTAAAATCCATTTATCAAGTAAATGTGATTTCAAATTTCTCTGGAGGTTACATTCTTAAAAAACAGTTTTTGAGCCAGTCAAAGTCTCCATTTCTTTTTTTATTTTAATTTTATTTATTTATTTTTAGAGAGAGAAGAAGGGAAGGAGAAAGAGAGGGAGAAAGATATCAATGTGTGGTTGCCTCTTGAGGACACCCTACTGGAGACCTGGTTCGCAACCCAGGCATTTGTCCTGGCTGGGAATCGAACTGGTGACCCTTTGGTTCACAGGCTGGCACTCAATTCACTGAGCTACACCAGCCAGGGAAAAGTCTCCATTTCTTTATGAAATTTTCAGCACTGCTGTTGTGCATGTAAGACATTTAATAATGCCAGTTAACCCTTTTAGTTCCTAGACTCTCTCCTAATCTTTTCTATACCTCTATGTTGATAGCACAAAAACTCTGCTTTGGTCCAATTGATTATTCTATGTATGGCAAAGTCATTTGTCAAGCCTAAAATGAATGAGTATAAATCTGAATTACTTGTTTTCACTTATTATGTTTAAATTGGAATTTTACAATAATATATACACATAAAGTGAATTAATAAGAACAAAACTTACATAATCAAATATTTCTGAGTCAAGCATACTTAAAAATGCAAAGCAACGGTTTATTTATTTATTTATTTACACCCCTCCAGCCCTCTCTCTGGAGTCAGAATATTCAGTTTTTCCCCATATGTCTCTGATGCTTTTCAAGTTGCTGTCCCTTTGTCAGAGTTTAGGGTGAGTGTTTATGAATGAGTGAATCGGTGCTGGAGAATCTGTGCCCGGGGTATTTAAGAGGAAGCCTGGGTCTACAGGAGTCCTGCTGATTTTCAAAGCCAGATCTTCTGGGGATTTACCTTCCAGGCACTGGTGCTCCAGGCTGGGAAGAGT
This sequence comes from Micronycteris hirsuta, assembly GCA_004026765.1. Lineage (NCBI taxonomy): Eukaryota > Metazoa > Chordata > Mammalia > Chiroptera > Phyllostomidae > Micronycteris > Micronycteris hirsuta. Next base: position 66,022 of record PVJI01006265.1, on the reverse strand, counting down.
GGTCAGGGGGCGAATCACTCCTTTATCAAGAAAGACCTCTACAGATGAGATATTCCTCCTGTTACTTAACTGCCACACAAGGTATGGGATCAGCTCGTTTGCATCTCCCCCTCTCCCTTCAGTCTCAGTGTTCCTCCTGTACTTCCTTAGTTATGAGATTTCTGTTCAGCTAGTCTTCAAGTGGTTTTCAAGGGTAATTGTTCTATAATTAGTTACATATTTAAATGTATATATATACTATTATATATCATTTTAAAAATTAATACAATGGTTTAGATAAATAACCAAGATAGGAATAAGAAGAAAAGAAAAAGAAAAAAGATAAAGTGGAGGACCATGAAAAGATATACATTGGGACAAAAATGTACATGGAAAAATAAGTTATGATATCAAACCTAATACAAAATTATTAAACCCTGTGACCCATTTTTTAATAATAGAATATCAATTTCCCTAAAACTTTAATTTTATATTTTAGTAATTTTTGTTTTTGCCAGAAGTATAATAGATGGAGAGAGAAAGAAAGAAGAGATATATAGATTTACATATATCATATTGACAATTGGGGAGAAAGGAGTCAGTTGAAGGTAGTGGAGACTGGACACCTATTTTAAATCCCATTGAACTTTAACTTTTCTCTCAGTTATATCCTCTTTAAAATGGTGTTCACAATTTCTACCCCACCTATGCCATCTATATAGCTTCTTTTTGTAGTGTTTGTTAAGGTACTTGGTCCATTTTTTAAAAATTCGATATGTTTTTCTTATTGTTGAATGTAAGATTTGTTTGTATATTTTGGATAATATTACTTTATCAGATATGTCTTTTGTAAATATTTTGTCCCAGAGTGTGGCTCATATTTTTAGTTTTTTAATGCATTGAATTTGTATTCATGGAGAGCATTGTCCTCTAAAGTGAAACAGCAAACAGAAGCATTCGTTGAATGAGTCAGACATTGTGCAAAGGAAATGGTACTGAACGAGATGGTCTTTGCATTCAAGGAGCCCAGAATGCAAAGAGCGGCGTGGGGAATAAAGAAAAGATGATGACTCCACAGTGTGTGTTATGACAGGGACGATAAAGCGGTCGTACTCAGGATGAGTATAACAAATCATACAGATCAGTCAAGGCTTCTTAAAGGAGGCAACTTCAAGCTTGACATTTAAGTATGCTAGATAGTGAGTGAGGAAAAGACTTCACCGAAAAAGGGGTCATTTTGAGGTGAAATGTGAACAAAAGAAATAACATGGTGTGTGCAGGAAACCACGAATATTTTGGTGTTTGAATTAGGGAATGACAAGAGATGAGACTGAAGGGGTTAGTTGGAATTAGATTGTGAAGCCACTGGTATTCCCAATTTAAGAGACTAAAACAAATCTAAGGAGTGATAAAATAGAACATTTGGAGAAAATTAATCTGAATAAAATCAACCTGTGATTTATAAAGACAAACAGAAAGAATAAAGCCTATGCAACAAATAATATCAGCCCCTACGCTATATAAAATATTTGTACAAAGTCAATTGCAGTAAAAACTAAAGCCATGTCTGTCTCTATTGCAGAAAAGGGCCTGGCTTAAAAACAAGATAGTTTGGGTCCTAAGGAATATGCAGAAGCTCACCAGTAGAGCACCATGTTAAATAATGGAAATGATATAAAAAGAAAATAAAAAAAGAAGTAAGCATACACAATTGATAACATGACAAGGAGGCAACAAGTCCAGTGAGCAGATGACTTTTTCTCACTAGCTTTTTCAAACAAATCATAGGGGGAAATTTATACAAAAATATCTCCATTTTTATAGGAAGTTGCATCTCTATGATGTGAATAAACAATGATCACAGTGGTAATTCTTCATTATTTATTACATTATTATATTTTGTAAAATCCCAAGTCAACTCCAGAGGCTACCTTGTTAGATTTCCAAGATGGCTAAGCTGAAGGGATGAATTTGCATTTAAAATATTCAAAACATTTCTGCCAAGATGCACGTTTACTGGATAGTTCCCTTACCTAAAGATTTTTCATTAGGAGCATCAGAAATTATAATTTTTTCTCAGTAAAAACCTCAATTTAGCTAAGTTCCCATTCAGGATGAAGAATACTGGAAAGAGAACCATTTCTACTCTAACAACAAGAAAACTGGGTACATAGCAATAAAGCAGAGTGAAACTTAAAGAAAGATAGGAGTTTCTCAGGACAAACAGGGCATAAGCTCAGGATTCCTTGTGGCAGAGCATGGGAGGAAATATGCCAGGTAGCATAAAAAGTAGTAGGAATTCAGCTACATTTTAAACACATTCACAAGGCTGAGTACAGGCTACCATAAGTGTATGACAGAGAAGAACTGCCGGTAGCCACAGACACAGAGCTATTTCATTCACATTGACAAGTTCTTCGCAAACCTCCACTGAGTCCTTAACAGAAACAGTGGGACCAGGCAACAAGCTATAGTGATGCGTGCCTGGAAGGATAATTTGGCAGTTTCTTGTAAAGTTTAACATACACTTAAAATACAACTGAACAACCACTCCTAAGTATTTACCTAAGAGAAAATATATTTCAGGAAGACGGAAATGAAAAATAAAAAGCTGGGGTTGCAAACCTCATACCAGACAAAACAGACTTTATTTTTAATAGTTTATTTATCATATTTTTCCATTGCCATTCATCACCCTTACACCCTCTTCCACCTCCTCAAGGCAGACATTAAAACAAAGGCTACAACAAGAGACAAAAAAGGACCCAGCAATTCCAATTGTGGGTATTTACTCATAGAAACCCAAACCATTAATTTGAAAAGACATGTGCATCCATATGTTCACTGCGGCATCATTTATAATAACCAAGATATGGAAGCAACATGAGGGCCCAGGACTAGAAGGATGGATAAAGAAGTGGTGCATATACAGGATCCAGCAGAAGTAATGCCTTCTTGAGTGTGTTTGATAGGGTAATAATATGGGCATAATAATTTACAGTTTTAATTAGAATATTTCACCTAAAATGTCATATGGTTTGCTTGAGTGTGATATTACATTACAGAATTACATACTTATGATTTTGTAATAAAAGATTTTGTAATAAAAAGGGGTGTTATTCATGCCAGACCCTGTATGTAATCAAATATGACTCAGCCATAAAAAAGAAAAGCATCTTGCTGTCTGCAACAACATGGATGGACTTAGATGATAGTGTGCTGAGTGAAATGTCAGGCAGAAAAAGACAAATACCCCTGATGTACAATGTTATATTAGTTTCAGGTGTACTACCCTGATTAGGCATTTATATAACTTAACAAGTGATCACCCCGATAAATCTAGTACCCATCTGACACCATACACAGTTATTATAATATTATTGATTATATTCCCCATGCTGTACTTTACATTCCCATGACTTTTCTGTAACTATCAATTTGTACTTCATAATCCCTTTACCTTTTCCACCTATCCCCCAAAACCCTTTTCCATCTGGCAACTGTCAAAATATTCTCTGTAACTATGATTCCATTTCAGCTCTGCTTGTTCATTTATTTTGTATGGGTTATGGTGTCATACAAAAACAAAGTTTTTAGCCTGGTTGACAGAGACTCAGATACAGCATCCACAAATAGGATCTTTGGAGTAGGGCTTAGCAAAGGCACAATGTCCTCTGCCAGCTCTTCTGTCTGGGAGAAAGCTATCCCTTTTGCTCTCTCCCTAAAGCCAGACTACTCAGTTCCTCCCAATATGACTCTGGTGCCTTTTGAGCTGCTGCTCAGTGCTAGAGCTCAGAGTGAGTGAGTCTGAATATGTCTGTGTGAAGGTTCTTTAAGAGGAGCGCCTTGGATTCCAGAAGTTCTCCATCTCACTCAACCACAATCCTCATGGTTTTCACAATCAGAAGTCGTGGGGACTTGTCTTCCTTTCACTGGAACCCTGGCCTGGGAGGCCTGGTGTGGGGCTGGGACCCTTTGCTCCACAGGGGTGACCTCCAACTGAAATAATTCTCCCAATTTTAACCATCACACATGGGTGTGGGACCAGCTCCTTCTGCATCTCAACCACTCCTACCAGCCTCGACTTGGCTTCTTCTTTATTTCCTTAGTTATAGGACCTCTATTTATCTTGATTGCAGGTGGTTCTGTGTGATGATGGTGTTACTGAACGGAAGTAAAGTTCAGCTGCCTATCACAGACAGGCATATTCCGAATTCAAAGTTTGGAGGGAAGGAAAGAGGTCTTCATTAAAATGCGCAATTTGGGAAGGCCAGAGATTTCCCAACACCAGTCCAATCTCTTCTGCAAAATCAATAAAAAGCCCAGTTATTCCAAGAATCACAAAGAGTGTCCAGAAATCCAGCTCCATCTTTATCTGCCCTTTGGAACCAGAGGCTGCCAAGTGGATGGCTCTCTGGCTTCAGTTGGCCTCCCTGGAGTTTGGGAGTGGAACCAGCACAGCCAAGCAGCATGGCCACTTCCACAGCGGGGGCCCCAGGCTGTTGCCAACTGCTGTGCCCGGCCTTGTAGGGCACGCTGCCCCTTGCCTGGCCACACAGCTCCCAGGGCCCACCAGGCTCCAGGAGCCATCTGGCCCACACATCCTTGTAGGAGATCCCAGAGAAAGAGGGTGAGTCTCTGTCTTCCTTCAGTTTAAATCTCCTGGCCCAAATTTGCATGCATCCTAGAAGGGTTCATCTCCCCCAGCCAATCCCATCCTTTTCCAGGGCTAGACTGGCAGGTCAGCACCTCCCCCTGCTGCCATGTTGGCCTTTTACAGTACACATGCTGCTGTGCCCTATGGTTTCCCCTTCAATCAGTAACCAGAAGGGGGCAAAAGGGCCTTCTTCTTTGTCTATCACCCTCGCTAGCTTCACACAGACTGGGCACAATGACTTCCCCCTTCTGTGTCTCTGCCTCGGGCAGGGTGTCTGTCATCATGCAGTGCTAGGTTGATTTCCCGGGCAACACAAAGCTGCCTTGTTGGTGCTGCTTGTGGAAGCCTCCCCTTGTGGCCCCTCCCCACATCCCCAGGTCTGGTCAGGCTGTCTGGCCAGGTGGACCTGTAGTTTATTTGTATTTTGGATGTGGTTGCAGGAGGATGCAAGCACTGCATATACTTACACAGCCATCTTGACCAGAAGCTAGCTGTAATGGTTTATTCATAGCTACCGAAAACTGGAAACAGAATAACATCCTTAGTGAATGGATGCACAAATTGAGCTGCATCCGTATAACAGATACCAGTCCGTAACAAAAGCAAACCTCTAATACACTTAACAACATGGATAAATATCACATTTACTATAAGTTCAAGAAAGCAGATGAAAAAGCTACACACTGGAACAATTTCATCTGTATCACACCCTGAAAGGCAAACTAAGGGACAGGAAACAGATCAGTGCTTTCCATAGGCTGGGGTGGGTTCGGGTTTAACTTCAAAAGAGCATGTATGAATTTTTTAGAGATAAAACTAAACTATTCTTATTTTGATTGCATTGGTAGTTATAGGAATGCATGCATTTGTCAAAACGCACTGAAATGGTGAATTTTACACTATGTAAATTATACCATGATGAAAATAGAATAAAATAATGAAACCTTTCTCTCTTTTACAAACTGAGCTGTCACTCCTACTTTGGCTGGTGAGAAGAGAAGCAGCAAAGCAATTTTAGTTTCAGGGATCAGCCAATTACCAATGTTACACTTCTCATCATAATTCTGTTCTCCTTTCTTTAAAACTGAGCTATAAATGACTGAAAAGTCTATTCGTTAAGCTTAATTCAAAACAGCAGGGGAATTCATTGGGGATGTGTTTTAGGCTTGTATGTTTAATTTTGCATCAACACTCTAGAAATAGTCTAAACAAAATAAAACAGTATTCTAAAGAAAATATTGCTCAGTATTTATAACAAAATGAATAAGAATTATATAATAGTTTTTAATCAGCCTGTTTTTATTAGGATGAATAGCAGACCTTGAATAAGTGCCACTACCATATAACTTAAGGAAATATTATTTCATTCAGTAATGTAAAAGTCAAGCCAAAATGGCTGTGTAGGTGTGTGCATCTGTGTGTATTTGTGATTAATTCACATTTTCATAAGCCACTAACTGGGATGATATCTTTATTAGAGGTTAAAATATCTGTGTAATACAGGAGTGGGCAAAGTACGTTTATAGCTCTTTACATGGAAAAATACAGTAATTAATAAATAATAATACTATAATAAATTCTGTGTTTTGCATAATCTAAACTGTAAACCTACTTTTGCCTACCCCTGAACAAAAGTAGGCAGTGCCCCTGACCTCCTCACGAATAGATATGTCATCATACTTTTTGCTTGATACTTATTTGCATGAAACAATGCACCCTGGCCTGTTGTTATCAGGGAGAAAAAAATAAAGATTTAAATAATGTCCTTTCTGTTTAACATTGAAGAAAACAATAAACGAATGTCTTTGTCCGTGGTCTGACACAAGGGGATCCAGTCGTCCACCTGAAATCACAGATGTCATTTCGGGAGCAACTGCTCTTTTGAGTGTCCGACTGCTTGGCAGACTCTTCCGGGGCAGTTGGGGAGACTGGCATCTCTGGAACTGCCCCGAGGGCTGTCATATGCCTTGGTGATTGTTGAATTAATGGTCCTCTCAGCAATCCTGACCCAAAATTTTTTAGTTTGCTTAGATTATCAAGTTAAATGAGTGAATAAATGAAAATGAAATAAATTGAAATCATTTTACGATATGAGCAGTCTTATGAAATTAAATGACAATCATTCCCAGATTTGATATTTTGCGATTGGTGTATCAGAGAGTCGGGTAACTGAAAGTGAATAATTTGTTTTGCTATGTAATGTAGCCAGGGCCATATCTTTGCTCGTTTATTGAGCAGGTACTGTATGCTCATCATTGTGCTAAGCACTGAATATATATACATCAATGAACAAGGCATGGGCCCTTGTGCTCGAGAATTGAGAGTTTAATAGGCAAGACAAATATTTAATGATAAAGAGACATTGCAGCCCAGGGAAGTTTCACAGATATCTGAAACCCAGGCCAAGAAACACACACACACACACACACACACACACACACACACACACACACACACAGAACTAATTCTTATTCAAGACTTTAGGAAAAGTTCCACAGAAGTTAAATATAATTGATCTGAGTTTTAAATAATAAATATGAATTTGCCAGGTAAAGAAAGAGAAAAATGCATTTCAAGCACTTGCAAAATCAAGAACATGAGAAAGGATATGATGTGCTAAAAAAATGGTGAAATATTAGGAACAACTAATGAGGAATTAATAAAGGAAAGTTTTACAGCATATGACTGAAGAGTTAGATATAGATTAATTGAGAAGTATCGTGTATGTTTACTCTAGACATTGCTCTTTTGTTGCAAGACATAGAAAACCCTAAATAGACAAACTGGGGGAAGGATAAAAAGAAATGTCTTTGAAGTTAATAACGGAATACACAGTATAGACCGACCTTGTATGAACTAGAATGTGACCACATGGTCTCTCATTTCTATGTTTTTTTCTGCATTTATTCCATTATTCTTTCTAATAGACATTCTTTCTTTGCATCTTTGATATACTCTTAAAATGAGGAACTCAATTCAGAAATCTAAATAAACTTTATCTCAGTTCCAGCCAGGTGGTGGTTGATTTCCCCTCGCACTCCACTATCCTTTCCTGCCATTCTGTGGCACTTTCCTATTTGAAGACTTGAGGCCACCTTCAGCACAGACATTTGCTTTTCTTTCCTTTGGTTGTTGTGGAATTATCTCCATCCTTTCACCTAGATATCCATTAGACATTGTTGGAAACTCTGGATCGTTTTCTCTCTATAGCATAACTCTTTTCCCTTACATCATACATCTTTGTCCTTTTGCTTATAATTTGAGAAAATTAGTTAGATCAATTTTATTGCCTCATTAAATTTTCTGCTGTGTTCATTCTATTAAATCCATCTTATTAAGGCAGGTTTCCTCCTGCTGCTCCTTCCTCTTCCCCTTCTTCCTCCTCCTAGTCCTTCTTCTAATGAATATTAGTCAGGTTAAACTATGCTCTGTTGTGGTAAGAAATTAAACCTGAAAACTTTTAGTGGCTTAACCCAGTAATAACTTATGATTTACTCAATAAATAATGACAGTCAAGGAAACTTTTTCCATTGTGGGGCTATGAAATCAGGAACATGTATTTTTCAAGGTCATAATGGAAGGGGAAGAGAAGCTGAATAAATGCACAAAATACTATTAAGAACCAGATCTACATAACTTTCACTCAATTTTATTATCTGTAGGCCAATCATTTCATCTAAATGTCAGGGAGTTTAGAGAATAGATAAAGAAAAATAAAAACAATATTAGATAAAAAATGCATATTTGTCTCTGCCAAAAATTTAATCTCCAAAATGTCTATAGGTTATATCATTGGGAATATTGCTTAGATATTACTTCCATTTATCTAAGTTTTCATTTATTCACTATATTATCTCTGCTGCAGCAACTGGTCCCAAGGTTATAATTAATATCCACAATCTCCTTCTTCTATCGACTATTCTAGATGCTCCTTGTTCTCAGCAAACGATTCTGCTAACTGGAAGGTCAGATCTTCATCCCTGGTGGGATAACTTAAATACTTGTCCTAGTCGCCACATCCTTTCAGAACACGCTTATACAACTCCCCACCTATATTTATTACCGGGCATAGAGAATCAAGAGGACCATCAGTATAGCCCAGATTTCAGACGCACTCCTCCCTACCCCAACAACATAGCAGAAACCCTTTCACCTCAATATAATGCCAGTTACTGCTGCTAGAGTAGTAACTCCTTTCTTTCCTTGCCATAAGAGTGGACAAAATATCTGGTGGAAAATTCACTTCAAGGCCTATTGAAACCCCATTGTTTTCCACTAGTAGAAGTACTCTCTCTTTGAAACTCGGTTTCTGGTCAGGCAAAGCCTGTAGAAAGGAGAAAGGATGGTACAAATCATCTAAGTGAGCCAATGACATCAGTGATGGTAAAAGGCATACACTCTTACTTCTATGCACAGAGGCATCTATTCTACTTTTGAGGACACTTCCCATATAATAACTGTTGGCCAAACTCCAAACCCATAAGGATTCACTCCCAAAGATCAATTTAGATGCATCTTTTATTAAGTAATTCTAATGCTTTTTCAGAAAACAGTTTCTGAGTGATATTGTATAATATAGGAACAATAGATATCATGGTCTTACATTTTTATACCTTTTTCACAGTCAAATATGTTCATCAGCTCCGAATGATGCTATGAAAATACCATGACCATAAATATTTCCTGAGTCTCAGACGGTGATTCTAGATGAGACAGTGAAGACAAGCCCATACCCAGAAAGCAAATCAACCCCAGTAAAGACAAAGCACTTTCCATATCAGATGGTCTGAAATGAGCAACTCGCCACTAAGTAGTTGGTTGCTGTCCTCAGGGAAGTACGTCACAACGAGGACAGTGTCAGTCTCTGACCGTGAGAGGTCTTGCACTCCTCACTAACATCTGTGTCTCTAGAAGTCTGGGCGAGAGGACATGCACGCAGTCACGCATGCCCATTTATTGGACTGTTTTAAAAATGATAAAGTAGCAAAGGATAAAGTCTGCCTGACTGTCAATGAAAAACTGTCATTTTTCAGTACTTCCTCCACAGTATTTGCTTTCTTTTGAGCATTATATTAGTTATCTATTATTGTGTAACAAATTACTCCAACATTTAGCAGCTTAAAATATTTATTGTTGCAAAGTTTATGTGGAGAAATAAGCTGCCATGTTGTGAGTTTTTCTACTGAGGTGTCTACCTGGCATGGAAACGATGCCTCGAGACGAGAGCCAGCAAGTACCTGAAGGCTGCCAGCAGCCACATGCTCCACCTGTTCGTGTTGACCCAGACATTTTAGGGGAATTTGATATCTAAGGATATAAAGCACAGCTACGTTGTGTGCCTTTTCCATATTTTGGCCCATTCTTTGCCTGTTACATCCTTATCTTTCTTGTAAGACTTGTTTGGGCTGGAATTCAAATCTATAACAATCAGATACTGGTCTCATTTTCAGCTCAGTCTGCTTTCTGCCCATAGAAGATAATGGTCTCTTTCATTTTTTTTAAATTTATTGATTTTGGAGAGAGACAGAAGGAGGGAGGGAGAGAGAGAGAGAGAGACATTGAGTTGCTGCTCCACTCATCCATGCATTCATGCATTGATCCCCACATGTTCCCTGACTGAGGGTCGAACCCACAACCTCAATGCATCACAACAAGGTGACAACTGACTGACCTACCAGAACAGGGTCAGGTGTCTCTTTAAATGTTATCATACTACCCTGGATGGTGTGGCTCAGTGGATTGAGTGTCAGATTACAAACCAAAGAATTGCTGGTTCAAATACCAATCAGGGCATATGCCTGGGTTGTGGGCCAGGTCCTCAGTGAGGGGCGTCCGAGAGGCAACCACACATTGATGTTTCTCTCCCTCTCATCCCCTCTCTCTAAAAATAAATAAGTAAAATCTTTAAAAAAAATGTTATCATACACATCTTCTGTTTTTCACATCTTACCCTGAGGTATTAAATACCTAACCTCAGTCCATAATTTTTTCTTCTATGTTTTGATGACAGCTAAATAAAATCAACAAACAACAGTCTTTTAAAACACCATTTGTCTCACATCTCTTAAAAGCTTGTTCTTTTCTATAAGCCAGTTGCAGTGGGTAGAATAATGCCCTTCCAAAGATGTCCGTATCTTAATCCCCAGCATTTGAAAAAATGTTAATTGACATGTCTAAAGGGAATTTGCACATATGATTAAGTAAGGACTCTGACATGGTGAAATTATTTAGATAATCAGGTTGGAACCAATGAAATCACATGAGTCCTAAAAAGCAGAAAACCTTTCCCAGGTGAGTCCCAGGGAAATGTGGCTCTGGAAGAATGGTCAGAGACAGGCCATGTGACTGAACTTGCAAGTGAAAGAAAGCCAAGGAATGCAGGTGTCCTCTAAAAAGCTGGAAAAAGAAAATGAGCCTCCAAAGGGAACATAGACCTATTGGTGCCTGATAGCCCAGAGAGACCTGCATTGAACTACTAATCTATAGAACGCAGCTAATAAATTTGTGGTGTGTTAAGTCACTGAGTTTGTGGTGATTTGTTATGGAAACAATAGAATACTAATATTCCTGCTCATCCTATTTGAGCCCTATTTTCTAAGAATTAAGAATATTCTCTTAATTAATTGTGATGTTAGAGAGTGCCAGCAATTATCTCTAGCCACTTTTGTGCAATTACTGGTGACATGTTCTTACAAAGTTTCACAGTTAGTATTGCAATCTGAGGCTCCATAGATCTACTTCCAGTATAACTGCCTTAATTTAAATTTTCCTAGAAACATATTTTGTCAAAATATAATTAGAAGTCAAGTAGTGTATTTGTGAAGTGATCTTAGGAAACACCATTGGAAGGAGGATAACTAATATAAGGAAGGGAAGAAAATCAATACAAAGTACATCACCACTGTGGTCATCTGGAGTTTAATCCTATTTGAAGAACTGAGGAAAACAGAGAACATCCCAGCCAAGTGACAAAGGAGACGGGGTAATGATCCAGGTACTGTCAACTGTCGGTGAAAGGATAGCTGATCCTGAGAGCTATTGATTCTCCAGCACTTCCAGCCCAGGTTCTGGTGGTGAGGGAAACCCGAGGCAAATCAGAGGTGCTGGGAGTTGAAAGCTGGGCAGGAGTGCAGGAAAATCGGAAATGCTGCGGGGCAGATGGGTGGAGCTCTGCAGTATCTGCAATAATGATCAGTTCATTTCTGTGTTGCTGTAAGATAACTATCACACCTGTTATGTTATATTCACGTCTTTTGCTGCCATCTACTTCACGTGATTGTTATATCTCATCTGGCCTCCTATAATAAATTGATAATAATTTTTTCTGACTGTACTCTATTTTCCTCTTCACTAATAATGTTCCTTGTGTTTTCACAAATTTTTAATTTACTCTCAATTATTCATCATTTTTTAAATCATTTTTTTCAAAGTTTTGTAATCTGATTCAAAACTCTAAGAACTCAAACCACTTTTTTTCTATAATTTTTCATTTCAGGTTCATCCAGCTGTCTACATATTTCTACAAATATTAGAAATAAGTAGGGTACACAACGTATTTATCTGATCCTACATCATATCCTTCCTCTGCTACTCCCATGCATACTGCATTCTACCCGAGTTACTCCCCCTCCCCAGTACATCACATGCTTTCGCTCCTCCACATCTTCGTTCCTCTAGGTTTTTATGACTTGATTCATCTCACTCTTCAAGGGCTAACCCAACTGTCACTTATTCTGTGATCATTTTCTAATTTCCAAGATAAAATGAATCAGTCCTTCCATAGCACTATTTATTCTTCTATGTGTCTCATTTATATTATAGCTTTTGTCTCTTATCTCTGCCAATAAACTGGTAGCTTCTCAGGCCATTCACCTTCCTGAATGCTTTACACATCATATATGCCTAATAAATAGGTGTATTTGGTAAATCAGAGAATCACAATAACTGATCTACCAGATGGAATGAGAAATAGTATTAGAAAATAATTTATAATAAAATAAATATGATTGTTGTTTTATAAGAAGAATACTCAATTAACCACTCTCAGAATTAAAGAAAATCCATCTTTAGTGATCTTTTAAAATATGCTACCAAAGACAACACATTAAAATAAATATAAGAATGATCATTTTCACATGACCTATTTTATATTTTCTTTCTTCATGTTATTTCAGGCAGTGCAAATGGCTTTAATTTACTTTATCCTTAAAGTCCCCTGGGAAAAAAAGATTTTTTTCTGATGCAGTATAAATGGGAATCAATTTTTCATGGTAGAAAATGGTTTTGAAATGCAATTGATGGATTGGCTGACATCCAGCCTCTCTGAATGACATGGCTTAAATAAGGCATAGTCCAGACTCTCTCTTACATGTTAAAATTATACTTGAAAACAAAACAGAACAAAACAAAACATAAGTGGGCCCAGAAAAAAGCAGTAAAAATGATTAAACGGATAAATAAATTCATGTGACAAAAGGTTAATGAAGAGGTGTTTATCAAAAGAAAAAAATAAGTAAAAAGAGACACCTAAAGTTACTTATTAACTATTTGAAAGAAAAACTTAGTGTTACTTATTAACTATCTAAACATATAATTTGCCCTGGCTGGAGTTATTCAGTGGTTTGATTGCAGGCCTGCAAACCAAAGGGTCACCTGTTTGATTCCCAGTCAGGACACATGCCTGGGTTGCGGGCCAGGTCCCCAGTGGGGGGTTCGTGAGAGCAACCACACATTGACATTTCTCTCCCTCTCTTTCTCTTTCTCTTCCTCTGTCTCTAAAAATAAATAAATAAAATCTTTTAAAAAATAAATAAATAAACATATAATTTATTTATTAAGTTAAAATATTGACTAATTGAGCTCTATTTGAACATAAAATGAAAAGTAAATTTATCTAATTATTTTCTTAGATATAAGTTGAATGTGCTTGATTAGTAGTTATCATTTGTCAAATAAATGAAATTATGTGTTTAAGCACATCTTGCCTCGACAGCTTTCAAAAATTGCTTAAATGTATAGATCAGGTATTTATCTGACTAGAAATCTGAGAAAACCCCAATATTTTTCAAATTGCAGACTTTTAAAAAAAGAGTCAAGCTTAGGTGTCAGATTTCCAAAGTCATAATGAAATGAAGGATTGAGCCATTAATAATTTCATAAATAAATTGGTATAACCAGTGGTGGTGAAAATATCATTGGAACATCATAAAGGTTAATAAGCATTTTATTGTGATGGTGATTCACATATTTTGTGTTCACGGATATTGAAGTGTTCAGATTTAATTCTGAAGGGAATGCCCTTGCAGAAAGTCGCTGAGGTAGGTTAGGGTGTCTGCTGTGTGTTAAGCATGTAAGAAACTGCCAAGAAGAGTAAATTTTTCACTCTCAACTTGCTTTGAACTGTAATTTGGACAGCTGGAGGAAGGCAGTAGAAAAAGGCCCCACAATATGGAGCAAGCTGTAGAAATAACAGCAGAGTGTTCACATTTTTGAAATATGGTGAACAAAATTACAACCATAGTTTATGTGAAAAATCACTGTGACCCTGAAGAGTGCCTGAATGATTTCTGCCTGAAGGGCACCATGCATGCCTGACAATGTCCAGCCTAGCACCACTGTCCAAGGTTCTAGGGAGTCTGCGGTATGAGGAAAGAGTGTCTTCAGATTTGACCTCTTTCAGGGACTGTCAATGGTCCAATATGTTGGTCCTTATGTTAAAAAAAAAAAAAAAAAAAAAAAAACACTTAGAGAGGCAGCCAAAACTAATGCAGATGCTACACAATGGTACCATACTGAGATGTACTTTTATTCTTTCAGTGTCTATGGCTGTGAAAACCTGTACTCTTTCTGTTTATATTTAGTCTCTCACAATGGAATGCCTAATCTGTTCTCCTGGACCTCTGACCCAAATTCTGTTTCTTGGTTTCTTGATCTCAATTTTCTCTTTCTTCCTGGCCATCACACGAACAATCTTTTGAGTGTGTTTCTAGTTCACCCTTAAACTGGGATTTTTCTCACCAGTGCACACCCCTCTTGAGCTATCCCTCATTGAAGTACGGCCTAGATTTGTGAACAGGAGGTAGGATGGAATGTCCACAGTTTACTACTGGCAGTTTTCCTCCAGGGGAACAGGTATTAAGCAAACTTCTAAGGTGCAAGTTTTTTTTTTTTTTTTTCCTGCTATTAGTTCACCTTTTTTAAAATTATTAGTTGAATTTATAAATAGACACAGTAAGAGATTAGTTTTTTCACTATTCTCAGAAATTAATGATGTTGAAATCCGTATACAGTATCTAAGCAGCATTTCCCTGTTCCTGAGTATAAAAGTCCTATTAGTAAAGACACCTGTGTATATACTACTTACTGTAAGTGTTAGTGATAACTGATTCTCTTTCTAAGGAAACAAACCCATGTTTTTCAGGTCCATATTCTCTAATATATATAATCAACTTTATTTCACTGTTTTAAAGGTAGAAAAGTTGTTCCTCAGTTGCAAAATTCTAATTTATTTTAGTGTTCTATAAATTTGGAACATTAATTCACCAAGATTGTCTAAATTTTTCAGTGATATAAATTCATACTTTCGGACTGGACGCATTTAGACCATCTATGATTTTCCTATAATTTTTTCTCATGTATTAAAATGTAATTCCTTCTCAACCATTTTTTGTTGTGGTTATTTTATCATCATTATATTTATGTTAAAGAAAATTCATGGGCCAAACACACTGGAGTTTCATTTATGACATACCACTTTGAAGCTTGGTGTCTTTAATTTACTCTCTAATTTTATTATTTAAAAAAAATTTTAAATAGCATCTAAGTTATACAATTGTTGTTGAAATTCAATCCCCTATGATCAAGCTTGCGGGAAGAATACTGCCATGTTAGGTCTCTCTTTCTTTAACTTAGAAAAGCATAAAGAAGGCACTAAAAAGCGGACAGGTAGGTAAATACAGTACTTGCACCCTCTCACAACCACATCAAAGTTACAGCTAAACTAGCGAACAATCATCACTCAAAACCATCAGAAATCTAGCTGATCAGAAGTCCTAGAACTAAAGATATAAAGAAGAAGCCACACTGAAACTGGTAGGAGATAGGGAGACTCAGAACAGACTGGTCCTAAACCCATGTGGGGTAGCGAGAAATTGAGAGTGACATCTCAGCTTTGGAAATTGCCCCTGAGAAGCAAGGTGTACCAGAACCCCGAAGCCAGAGTTCAGCGCCAGGAAGAGAAGTACCCATAACTTCTGGCTGTGAAAACCAGCAGGGATAGTGGCTGAATAAGATAGAAGGCTGATGCAATCCCCAGCATTCCCCTTAAAGGGACCGTGTAAGAACAAACTCAGACTTACTCCCTCTGAGCTCCAGTATAGGGGCAGAAACTTGAAAGGCACCAGAGACATATGGGGAAGAACTGAGTTGTTAGCATCAGGGTTAGTGCCAATAGGGGAGAGGAGCAGCTTTCTCCCAGACAGACGTGCTGGCAGAGTCCACTGTTTCTTTGATGAGTGCCCCCCACCCCTACTGAGCCAACAGGCAGGTGCCATAAATGAGTCTCCATCAACTGGGCTAACACTGTTTGCTCCATTTTGGTAATTCCATGAAACCCTGCTCCACCCAGGTCCACACAGGCCCTTTCCAGTGGCTTTTCCATATAAATTACCTGTCTTTGCTCATACTGAAGACTGCACTAAAACTTCTTATACAAGCAAAATCTGGCCTCCTCCTCCCCCATACCTTTTGCTAAGTGGCTTCAGGTTGTGCACTAGTGGAAGCCAGCCTAGGTTTGTAGCTTGCCCTCTTCTGGTCACCTCCAAGCCCAGAACAAGTAGCCATCTGCAGATGTCTTTGCAGTTCTTGTCAGGTGGTCCCAAGTAGGACACAGGTGGTGGCTGACCTTGGCCTGCACTTTATAGGAGGTCACAAAGCAGAGACTACGGACAGCTTCATAGCACATCAAAACACCATCCAACCACATACATGAAAAACACACTCAAAGGGTGGTCTCAGCATGTACCTAAGCCATGCTGAAGTGAGGTCTACTCAACGGGATCAGCCCCTGCACAGTAGATCCTCCACTCTGGTCATGGCCAGTCCTTGCAGCCAGTCGACCTGGGTGTAAATCATTCCTATTGGCATGCCAACAGGAATCAAGGCTCAACTACAATAACAGGGTGCACAGAGCCCACACAGGGGGTATACCTGGAGCACCCAGGTCCAGTAACCATGGAGGCTATACCACTAGGCCCTAATACATACACAAACACAAAGAGGCATCCAAAATGAGGAGACGAAGAAAAAGGTCCCAAATGAAAGAACAGAACAAAACTCCAGAAAAATAACTAAACAAAATGGAGATAATCAATAGACCAAATACAGAGTGCAAAACAGTGGTTATAAAGATGCTCAATGCTTAGGGTAAGAACAGATAAACTTAGTGAGAACTTCAACAAAGAGATAGGTAACAAAAATAAAGCTAGAAAACATAAAAAAAAACTATGAAGAATACATTACAGAAAATTAATAGTGGAATAGATAAAACAGAGGATCAAATCAGCAATTTAGACTATGAGGAAGCAGAAAACATTCATTCAGAATAACAAAAAGGAAAAAGAATCTATAAAATTGAGAATCGTGTAAGGAGATTCTGACACAACTTCAAGTGTACCAACATTTGAATCATGAGAGTGCCCAAAGGAGAAGAGACAGAGAAAGAAATCGAAAACCTATTTTTAAAAGAATGATGGAAAAATTCCATAAAGTGTTGAAGAAGATAGACATACAAGTCCAGGAAGCACAGAAAATCCCAAACAAGATGAATCCAAAAAGGCCCCCACCGAGATAAATCATAAGTAAAATGTCAAAGGTTAAAGACTAAGAGAGAATCTTAAAAGCAGCAAGAAAAAAGCAGTTTGTTACCTACAAGACTGTCAGCTGGTTTCTCAACAGAAACTGTGCAGGCCAGAAGGGATTGGCAAGAAATATTCAATGTGATGAAAAGCAAGGGCCTACAACCAAGATTACTCTACCTAGCAAAGCTATCACTTAGTTTAGAAAAACAGATAAAGGGCTTACCAGACAGGAAAAAGCCAAATAAGTTCATCACCGCCAAACCCATATTACATGAAAAGTTAAAGGTCTTCTTTAAAGAGAAGAAAAGAAAAAAAGGTAAAAAATATAATAAAATGCCAATAAATACATATTTATCAACAATTACGTCAAATGCAAATGGATTAAATGCTCTGATCAAAACACAAACAGAGACTAAAATGGAAAACAAAACAACACCCTTGCAAACACAGCGTACAAGAGACAACTTCAGATCAAAGGACATACAGACTGAAAATAAAAGGATGGAAAAATATATTTCATAAAATGGAAATGGAAAAAAAGCTGGGGTAGCAATACTTACACCATATGAAATAGACTTTTAAACAAAGGCAGTAACAAGAGAAAAAGAAGGATCCAGCAATTCCACTTCTGGGTATTTATCTGAAAAATCACAGAACACTAAATCAAAATGACATATACATCCATTTGTTTGGTGCAGCATTTTTGACAATAGCTAAGATATTGAAGCTACCTAAGTGTCCATCAATAGATGCATGGATATAGAATAAGTGGTGAATATATACAAGGGAATATGACTCAGCCATAAAAAGAGAATAAATTTGTGCCATCTACAACAGGTTGGATGGACCTAGAGGGTACTGTACTGAGTGAAATAAGTCAGACAGAAAAATAAAAATGCCAGATAATTTCACTAATATGTGGAGTTTAAAAAAAAAATAAAGAACAGCCTGGCTGTTGTAGCTCAATGGATTGAGCGCGGGCTGGGAAGCAAAAGGTCTGGTTCGATTCTCAGTCTGGGCACATGCCTGGGTTGCAGACCAGGTCCCCAGTGGGGGTCATGTGAGAGGCAACCATACATTGTACTTTCTCCCTCCCTTCTCCTCTCTCTAAAAATAAATAAATAAAATCTTAAAAAAATATATAAAAAAATAAAGAACAAACAGAACGGAACCAGAGTGATAGTAACAGAGAACATGTTGATAGTTGCCAGATGGTAGGGTTTGGGAAGGATGGGTGAAGTGGTGAAAAGATTAAGAAGTACAAATTAGTAGTTATAGAATAGTCACAAGGGTATAAAGTTATAGAATAGTCACAAGGGCATAAGGAATATAATCAATAATATTTCATTAACTATGTATGGTGTCAGATGGGTTCTAGATTTATCGGGGTGATCACTTCCTAAGTTATATAAGTGTCTATTTACATGATTGTAAAATGGAAGCTAATATAATATTACATGTGAACTATAATTTAAAAATAGAAAATAATATGAATGATATGAAAAAAATTAAATAACACTAAATAACAGTAATTTTTTTAGACTCTTTCTTTGGAATATAAGTTCTTCAACACTGAGGACTATATTTAATATCTTTGAGTATTCAGAAACAGGAATAGTGCTAGGCAGATAGTTGTCATTAAAAAGAAAAAGTTTTCTTGACCTAAACTGTCATCGTAAGTTAAATAGAAAAGCATTTTCCCTCTTGTCATCACGTGTACATATTGTCCATCTGCCGAAACATCAGGATTAAAACTACATTGAAAGTCACTTTACACATAATAAGTGTTTTAAATGCCTTTTTGAATAGTTTGTTTTTTCAAGTTTTTCTCACTCTGGGCATGAGAATTTCTGGCAATATCCTACCAATTTTAGTCATTAATTTATATATGATCATATCTGTGTTTTTCCTTTGTCATCTTTATGTGTCTCTTCAGGGGCAAGAAAGTATAGAAGAAAAGAGAGAATGCCTGGACTTGTCCTCACCTCATAACCCATTTGGTACTTTGGTTTGAACAAGTTGATTATAAAGAGACAAAATAATGATACCATGTGTGCTTGAGACAGATAATCCTTTAGATCTCTTCATCTAACATTAAGAAACTATTTCACAAGACTATGACCACCCAACTAGGTGTGTATATTGGTTTTAGTTTTTTCTTAGTCACAGCCTTCCTTACTCTACATGTCTGTAGGTAATCAGGAAAAGTCTATGACTGGACCCTCTGTTGAATCCTGTTGCCCAATGACTCAAGAGATACATTCTGTCTGATTGTTAGTCTGTTCCTAAAATAGCAAACATTGTCTCCAAATACTCGGCAGAATCCCTTTTGGAAATGGGGTGAAAATCTCACTCTTACTATGTTCCTCAACTCCCACCCTGCGTTAGCTCTTTACAATACAGTATTCACTTGCCTTGTCCACAGGGGACACATGGACGACCCTCAGTGGATACCTGAAACTGCAGGTAGCAATGAACCCTACACATACTACGTTTTGTACTATACGTACATACCTATCGTAAAGTTTGATTTTTCATTTAGGCATATAAGAGATAAACAAAAGCAATAAATTATAATAATATCCTGTAATAAAAGTTATGTAAATGTGGTATCTCTTCCTCTCTCACTCTTTTAGAATATTTTATTGTATTGTACTTACACTTCCACATAAAGAAAGCATCTGACAATGTGTTCTGGCCTATGCGAACAGCCAGCATCACTACTGTTGTGCTTTAGGGCCATTATTCAGTGAAATAAGCATTCCTTGAACACGAGCAGTGTAATACCATGACAGGTGATCTGTTAATCAACATGGCAGCAGCTACTCAGCTACCAATGGGCAGGGGGACGTATACAGTGAGCATATACAGCGAAGAGACGTTAGACAGACGGATGATTCAGGCCCTGGGCAGGACTTGCGGGATTTCATCCAGCTACCCAGAACAGTGCACAATTTAACATTTATTAATTATTTCTAAAATTTTCCTTGTAATATTTTCAGACTGCAGTTTCCTGAGGGTAACTGAAAGAACGGGTAACTGAAAACTCAGAAGGTGAAACCGTGAATGGGGGTTACTGTATTTGTTCCACCTTCCTTGAATTGATAGTGACAAGGTCCCTAAACTATTTACTTGGCTGCAGACACATCGCTAGGGATTCTTAGTCAGTTGTTGGTTCTAAAGGACATGATGAGGAACCTGGCATTGCCTTCAATAATGTAATAACATTGAAAATTTAGATTTTAATATATTATTTGAATGGTGATAGTTTGGAACTTTAAAAAAAATTGCCAAAATACAAAACCCAGGCTAAATTTTCTCGAACCATGATCTTTGAATTATCTGAACCATAATCACAGGGAATATTTATAAAAATACATATTCTTGAGTCCATCCATCCAAACTCCCTAAACCAGTGGCTTTGAGGGTAACTTTGAAGAATTTGAATATTTTACAGGAAATCCAGGTGGTTGTTTTTCCAACATAAAGTTTAAAAACCACTGCTCTGGCCTGTGTTCCTGAGGCTGAAGATTTGTAGGCAAAGGGATACCAAACTTCACGTTGTTGGAGGGATAAGGGTACATCGTTACCCCAAATCAGTTAGAAGTTTGTGCGTGTGTGTGTGTTGTTAAAGATTTTACTTATTTATTTTAGAAAGGAGAAGAGAGGGAGAGAAACATCAATGTGCAGTTACCTCCCACACATCACCCCCACCGGGGACCCATCCTGCAACCCAGGCATATGCCGTCCACTGGGAATCGAACCAGCGACTTCTTGGTCCTCAGGTCAGCACTCAGTCCACTGAGCCACTCCACATGTGCGTGTGTGTGTGTGTGTGTGTATTTTAATGGAAAATAAAAATAGTAATCTTAAGTGATATTCTGCAGTTAGACTATAAATCAAAATATTGACACATAGAAGTAAGAGGAGAAATAGAATTAATCTACCTTATGCATTCTAATTGAATTTGTCACACAGTTACTCTTTTTGGTTAAATTAATTTGTACCCCCAGAAACAACTCTTATCAAGGTAGGGACACAAAGGGAAAGGTGGAGACTAATGAAAGAAGCAACAAACAGCAGAAGGGTTGTATCTGCGAGGTTTGGCCCACCTGAAAGTAGAAATACTGAATTAAACTGACTGAAAACATAGCAGAAACACTTACTGCTAAAAAGGTGTAATGATAATAAAACAAATAAAATAAAATAAATGTCAACATAACAAGAAACTTATCTGATGCCCTCACAGTTATTAGAAGTTGTAATGAAATTCTGACAAAAATATAATGAGTTTTCTGGATAATGACTAAATGTAGAAAATACAGAAGAAACTTAAAATTATATCATAAACCATGTAGAACATTTCAATATGCCGGCAAGCAGGCAATTTTAAGAAGATGAATAAATATTTCAAACTGATATTAATGTAAGAGACAAGAGGATATTACTTTACATAAAAAGAATAGGGTCATGTTATTAAAGGCAATATTATTTATTGCAGTGTATTTTCAGAGAACATCCTGTATATTAAAATATATATTTACATTGTCACCAAAATTACTACATACAACAAATGCATGACATGTTAGTTCACATACTAAGAGACTGTTTTCTCCTGTTACTTTTCTGCGGTTAGCAAACCATGGCTTCTCTCACTCCAACCTGAACTTACTATTTGCACATTCATACATATTTTTTCAGTAATGGTATTAATGGCAAATGCATTAATATTTTTTATGCCACATGCCAGCGATGTTTAGGACCCTCTCGTCTCCATTGGTTGATCTCAGGAAAAAAGGTGGGACATAAGATTTTTCAGTCTGTAATACTATTTTAAGTCAATATACACTTCTCTAAAATGGAAGTACACATTTTAGGTTGGACCTTACATTCTAAAAGTCTTCCTATAATGATAAAGTAATTTTAGAAACTTTGGAACAAATGGATAAGATCATGTACAATGTTAGGCAACATAAATGTCAGACTTTGAAACTATTAATATTAGGGATTTGAAAGGATTTCTGCATTGCAACAGAAAACTCTTTATCTTGAAATGCATATTCACAATCTTCAAGTGAAAGTTATATATGTTTAGATACTGATGGTACCAGTGAAATAATGAACAAATGAGTCTAATGTTAATATCTATTCTATGACATGTTTTAGTCATTATTGTAAATCCAGGCACCTGGTAAAATTTATAGTACTTCACTGATGATCATATTTGTTAAATATTGAATAAAAACATGCCTCGTTATTAAATTAGTTTCATGTACATTATCTTATTTGCTCATCAAAAACCCTGTGAGGTGTATTGTAGTATATTATACATGGAGTGATATTTACTCTCAAAAATAGCTATATTTTTAACTTTATTGCTTGACAAAGGTTTTGGATATGTCTTGTTTTGAGGAGACCCATTAGGTTAAACTAAATTTCTCTTTCTTTAGAGAAAATGACAGATTTACCTTTATAGATAAAGATAAGACTTTCACCTGGATGAGGAAATTTAAGCATGAGGAGAGGAAGTAACCTTTTTAGATCATACAACACTAGATGATGGAGTAAGAATTTGACATAGGCAGTCAGAATACTATATCTGTCCAAGATTTAGACCACTTAAGAAGGTAACCAAAGGAGTAGAGCTGCATGCAATTTAGGGGAGGAAGACTTTCCAGGAAGGACAGAAAAAAGGGATTTATAATTCAACAGAGAAAATCCAACAGAGTATTCCAGCACAATGAGAGCAAAGGAAAGTTCTTGCAGAAACTGGGTATGAAGCCATTTTGTAAGAGGCTAAGGTGGTAGTGAAAACAAGAGGACGTTGGTGAGAATTAATCGTTTTTTCATTGACAGTTAAACTAAGAAAAGAGAATAGTCGAGCAGGTCAAGGAAAGTCATTTTTAAAGATATAAAGTGAATGTGTAGGGAAGAAAAAAAAGCTAGTGGTTTGGGAGACATTAAAAGAGATGAGAGACAGAAAAAAGATATAAGAGAAATCAATCATAGAACAAGTTTTCAGAGGACAGGAACAAGGGCACATGTTAAGAAAATGGTATTAGATAGAATAGATCATTGTCTGAATCTACCACGTAAACATGAGAATTGAACTAGTTATCACAATGAAAATCCAGGTATTTTAAAGTACAATATTTTTATATTTGAAGTTGATTTTAGAACACCTTGATATGGGTGACATCTATCATTTCAAGGATAAGAGTCTGTGTTTAGGGATTTCATATACGTAAGTTTTGACAGTAACTATAAACTTCATTCATGCTCTATGGAGTGAGTTAGGAAAGAGTCATAAATATCAATGTAAATAGTATAAAGTGTTAATTTCATGAGTGGTAGAGTCATGAAAAAATCAGCTTATTTAAACATAACCCTAAACATTTTTCTCACCAAATAGAAAAAGTATTGAAGCATTTTTAGCATAATATCCTTCTGATGATTTTTTATGGGGGCAAGAATTCTCAGTGTGCTATCCATATAGAAAATTATATGAATTAGTGTTCCCAAAATGCATTATTATGATCTCCACTGCATAGTGAGTGGATATGTTCAATCTTTACTAAAAGAGCTTGAGGGGTAGATATATTTTTTTTAATACTTCGGTTAACCCACTGTTGGGACTATACCCTAAGAATAATGAATCAATTCAAAAGAACCTATGCTCCCTGATGTTCATAGCAGTGCTGTTTACAATAGGTAAGTGCTAGAAACAGCCTAAAGGCCCATCAGTAAATGAGTGGATCAAAAAACTGTGGTACATATACACTATGGGATACTATGCACCCAAAAGAAAGAAGAAGCTCCTACCCTTTGTGACAGCATGGATGGAACTGGAGAGCATTACGCTAAGCGAAATAAGCCAGGAGGTAAAAGACAAATACTGTATGATAACATCCATAGGTGGAAACTAATAAACAAGACAAACAAACATGCAAAATAGAACCAGAGACTTGGAAATAAAGAACAAACTGACAGTGACCAGAGGGGCGGGGGAAGGGTGATCATGGAAAGAAGGGGAAGGGGCAAGCAAAGTAACATGAAAAGAGGACTCATGGGCACAGATAATGGGAAGGTGATTGACTATAGGCGTTGGGGTGGGGAGGGCAGGGGAGACCAATAGGGAAACAGGTGGGAGAACTAACTGAGCAACATGTTAAAAAAAAATTCAATTAAAAGCCATTGGAAATGTACCTTTCTCAAAGAGTAATTGATTCAAGCAGTATTGCTGAACTACAAAGTGACATGTAGTTTTAGACCAGAATCAGTACTCTGCGTTTTGTTACAATGTTTGAATTTAAAAAGAAAATAAGATTAAGGGTAAATACAAGAAAGTGAGTGAACTTAAATTAATATTTATCTTTGCATCATGAATACCCTAAGAGATACAGGAGTAATGCGAAAGAAGAACATTATATAGTATTTATATGCTATTAAAGAAATGGAAGAGAATGTTATATTTGCTCTACCTCATGTATAAGTAGTTGTATTTCATAATGAACAAAAATTTCCTAACCAAGAGAATGAAACTAGACAGGAATCAGGTTTGTCAGATTAGAGCTCTCCAATGATATTACAAAGATGAAGGAGCTATAAGATTCTTATTTCAGGAGGAACCTTAGAAACTATCTAATCTAAGCTGTCACTGCTACAGAATTTTCTCTACAGTGTCCATTTCAATGTGTAATATACATCTCCTATGTGCCAGTCACTAGGTTGCAAGAGAAATACAATGTTTCTTATCCTCAAGAAAATTACGGTACAGAAATTAAAAAAATCAGGAGAATAAATAGCTTATGGGTAACATTTTTTTTGCAGTAACACAACACTACCACAGAAGAGGAAGTGAATTATTGTAATGAGCCAGAGAAGGCATCAAATTGAATGTAATCCTAAAGCGGGTATAGAAGTGTTTTAAGAGATTAGCAGGAAAAAAAAAAAAAACGCACAGCAAAAGATGGGATCAGCAAATATTTGAGATACAAAATATAAATTTGCATTTGGGGAAAATGTCTTAGTGCTTCTGAATGGTAACATACTTTTTATGTACCTATGGCAGTATATACAAGGAGAAAGTTGAGGACTAAGATGACAAGGAGTCAGATCATATAAGTTCTTATATGTCACACTAAAATATTCAAATTTTAAACTGGAAGAATCAAAAGTAGGGAAGAGGATTAAGTAAGTGGTAGCTAGTATGATCGGATTTGGTTTTAGATAGTTCACGGTAGCAGAGTAGTAGAGTGAGGCCAGATTAAGGACAGGGAGATAACACAGGTGATCATTGTAGCGGTCCAGATACTGCAGAAGGGAAAAAGAACAGAGTTGAGAGATATGCATGCAGCAGAATTCTGAGATGCATTCTTTGATTGGAAGTAGGGTTAAAGAATGAGTTGAAGATAACATGATGAGTGAAACAGAGCAATGCAATTGACATTAATATTTACATAATGCTTTACCTGTGGATAAAATAGATGGGTTTAGCCATTGGTGCTCAGGGTTCTAAGAAAGACTGTGAGCTGTCTTCAAGGAATATAAACTCTCCTGTGACAGTTTTAAGACACTAAGAATGTCACTTACTTTATGGTGATAAAGTCCCAGGTAACTGTGATTAGTGAGCAATGCCTTCCTCATAGACCTTCAGCTGCCACATAAATTGGCACTATAGGTGCTTCAGTGAGCATTCGTAAACAACTTACAAGTCAATTGATACTGTTTTTCAGATAATTCTATAGAGGGATAAATTAAATTAAATTAGTTCTGTAGTTCATTTGGCAGAATGGAGGGAATTCGAACTGTCTATTAACTTATGCAAAACAAGGCACATATATACATTTTATGGTTATCATAAAAACCAACACTAAGAAAAAAATCCCTTTGATGTGTTGGCATATATCACTACACAAAGTGAACTTCCTCGTATCAAAACAATATCCTTGGACCATTTTACAAATGAAGATGTTATAAAGAATGAGGGTCATCTTTGTAGATATCCCTATCATTGAGGACACTACACCCAAGTTTATTTAGCTTCTTTGTGGTTATACCATCTTCAGGCTGAGCTTGTTGGAAAATAATGATTTGATTCTCACTTTGTTTTAAGGGAGAAAGGTAGAAGGGAGAGAGAGAGAGAAACATTGGTGCAAGAGAGAAACATCAATCAGTTTTCTTTTGTACCCACCCATACCAGGGATCAAACCTGCAACCCGGGCATGTACCCTGACAGAAATCCAGCCAACAACCTTTGGCTTTGTGGGATGACAGGCAACTAAGTGAACCACACCGGTCAGGGCTGGTTCTCATTTTAAACCCTTAACGTAACTCTCATGGGACAAGTTTGTAATGATTGTTTGGCACAGTAATTTAGGCTCCTGAGAAGAAAAGAAAATGATCCAAGAAGCTTTAAAATTTATCAGTGCCATTTTCTTTTCTTTTCTTTTTAAATAGATTTTTTTTTACTGTTGTTCAAGTACATTTTCTCCATTCCCCTCACACACACTCTCCCCTTTCCCACCCACTCCCACCTCCCACCCTTGATCCCACCCCTCTTTGGCTGTGTCCACGTGTCCTTTATGTTCCTTGACTACCCTTCCCCTTTTCCCATTATCCCCTCCCCATTCCCTTCTGGTTACAGTCAGCTTGTTCTTTATTTCGATGTCTGTAGTTATATTTTGCTTGCTTGTTTTTTCATTGATTGGGTTCCACTTACAGGTGAGATCATATGGTATTTGTCTTTCACCACCTGGCTTATTTCACTTATCATAATGTTTTTGAATGACCAATCTGTATTTTTTTAAGAAAAGATGTCTCATTTTAATTACTATCAATGTATTTGTATTTTTGATGACCTCTAACTAATCATATTTGTATTGTACCATGGAAGAACAAGAGCTCACTGTTCTAGTGTATAAATTTATAAGGTTTATATCATTGGCAAATGCAATCACTAGAAAATTAGTGATGTGATATATAAAAGCAAAAAAAAATTGCAAAATAAGCTAAGTATTCTATAATAATTTTCCAAGTTTATTGAAAAGTTATTTATGTAAATGCAAATCAACCCATTTTAAATATATGGGCAATGAGCTGTAAAAATTTCATAATGTTTTGTAAATACTACCAAAATTAAGATATGGAACATTGACGTCATCCTAAAAATTTCTTTTCTATCTATGTACAGTGATCCCCTCACTAAACTCCTGGCTCTAGGAAAACAAAAATTTACTCATTGTTGAAATATTTTGATCTTTCTAGAATTTTTTTTAATTATTTATTTTTATAGACAGAGGGGAAGGGAGGGAGAAAAAGAGGGAAAGAAAGGTCAATGTGTGGTTGCCTTTCACATGCTCCCTACTAGGGACCTGGACCACAACCCCCGCACATGCCCTGACTGGGAATCAAACTGGTGACCCTTTGGTTCACAGGCTTGTGCTCAATCCATTGAGCTACACCAGCCAGGGCACCTTTCTAAAATTTTATATAAATGGAATCACACAGTTGTAGTCTCTTGTATTTTGCTTATTTAATTTAGCATTATGTATTCAAGATTTATCCTCATGTGTTTGTTTATACTGTTGAGTACTTTACCACAGTACAGATATACTATAATTTATCCATTCACTAGTTGAAGAGATTTGGGTTTTTAAAATAATTTAGCTATTGTAAATAATTTGCTGCTATTGTCTAATAGGGGATGTTATGATGGAAACCAGAATAGGAGTGATGTGAAGGAATGTCATGCGCCAAGGAAGCCAGATGGCCTTTAGAAGCTGAAAAAGATAAACAAATGGATTCTTCCCTGAAGTCTCCAGAGGGAATGCAGCCCTGCCAACACCTTGATTTTAGATTCTGTCTTACAAAACTGTAAAAGGATAAATTTGTGTTGTCATAAGCCACTAGTTTGTGATAATTTGTTATAGCAGTAAGCAGGACTTCAACTGGGAATGTGAATGATGCTGATCTGGCTAGGAATGATGAATACAAGAAGAGGTGGAAGATGGCATTGCCTGTACTTTGGGATTGGAATCTCTGTGTGATGCCGAAGGAAGAAAGATGTATTTTGTTCAAAACTGAAATTTTAGGTGGCATACTGTCTGATGTAACCTGTCTGGTTGTTTGTTTGGCCAAACTAAATCAGCTTTATTTGACATGAAACCTAGAATAGAAGACCAGATCTTGATACTCTATCTAAGTTGACGTAATCCTCTGATACATGTCAGGGAATTTGGGGCATAAAATGAGAGTATTGGCAAAGGCCCTCAAGGGCCTGTTGAAGGAAAGCAAAGACTTTCTCATTGGACTCAGCTAAAAGTTCATCTGGGCAGAAGACCCAACCAGTGTTTGGAGTCAAAACCCTGCCATGTGCTATAATGTAAAATTATCATGTTAATAAAGTATTTTATTGAAAATAAAAAGATTTTGATTTGTCCATGTTTTGGTGTGGAAAGATATTTTCATTTCTCTTGGATAAATATATAGGAGTGGATTAGCTGAGTCATATAGTATGCATATAAGAATTATTTCATATACCAGATCACCTAAAAAGCATATTATGTGCCAAGGGGAGGAATATTTTTATGCTTGATCATCCAAGGCTGTTGTCCTATTGACTTGTCACTGAAATTAACTTAGGCGCATAAAGATAAATTAATTTTATGACTAAAAATATGGACATGGGAATCAAAAAGGACAGCATTTTAGTACCTTACTAAGTATGGAACGTGGGAAAAGCTACATATCTCCTTTAATCTTCAATTTCCTTATCTATAGGAAAGGAATATTAATGTAAGTGAGAGTATACATATAAAATGAATAGAAAAATCAGCCACAGGTTCACATTAAATATTATGATTACTAATATTTAGCAATTCCCAGAGATACACCTTAACACAATGTGTATGTACATGCCAATCCCAGGTAACCAATTGAAATTCTGACAAAATGTGAATGTGAGCAGACTTAGTTGCAAGTTTAGATTCACATATGATTTTTCCAGTTCAGGGAAAATTAATAGCAACACACTGTATAACTTTTAAAAAACTACTACTTCATAGGTGGTGGTGATTCTTTCATACAGTCTGGCTGTTTGTTTTAATAATATCTTCAGCCATTGATGACTATTGTCTATATCCATTAATTCCTTACAGGTTACAAAATGGTGATGTCCTAATTCTATCATTATTTCATTTATTATATGAATATTAACGTAAAGAGTAAATTTCCCTTATCAACAATTTGGTTGCCTTGAGGAAATTTTGTACATAGATGCCAAGTTTTCCGCATAGCTATGTGGTTTACTAGCGCCCTCTTAAAGTGACCCCACCTGCTGCTCCCATCCCCCATGTTGGTGCTCAATGTGAATTCAGCATTCTATGTCCAACCATTATGTGGGTGGTGCCTGACGTACTTGCACAAGAGAATCAATCTTAGGAAAAATATATATTTTTTTATTAGAATAAGAATGAGCCCTGACCAGGAATCGAATGAGCAACCTTTTGGTTTGAGGGATGATGCCTAACCAACTGAGCCACACTAGTCAGGGCAGAAGTCAATTATTTTTTAACTCTTCTGAATTATTCTTCCTTTTTCTAATATAATTATTAAATAACAACAAAGACAACAACAAAGGCCCTAACACACAAAACATAAGTCTTAATATGCCATGTTTTAACATTAATATTCTAAACCATCTTTCATGTATTTAATTCAAAATTAAAATTTTATGTAAACAAAAATTTCTGAAGAACTTGAGTGTTTGTTTGATGCTAAGAAAATGAGTTCATTTTTGGAGTTATGTAAACATCCAAGAAGTCATTGCAGATACAACGTCAAAGCTAGGAAAAAATAAATAGTGGAGAATAGAAACAGTTACAAAATAACACATATGATATTTATAATAGAGACTATACATAAGATAAATTACATAGGATAACTCTTGAATGAGATCATCACCAACAGTTCCATCTCTTAATGAAATAATAGATCTAGAAAATACCCATCAATGCTGCTAAAATCTTAAGTGAAAGCTTTATGGAAACTTCATGAAAATATTAAACTTAACAGAGTCCTATGCTCCTGGAAAACAATAAAAATTAAGAAATCCCTCATCCTGTTTTATGTTTGGAAGTAGCTTACTGCAAGGAATCATCCTTCCACGTGTGGATGAAAAAGGGGCCACATATAAACCCAACAAATCCAGGGAAGACTGGCATGACAGGTCTTACAAACTCAGAGACCCAAAATAACCAATAGGATGTCTGAACATAAACGTTACTAACCAACAGTGATTCGTGTTGGGTAGTCCTATCCTAGGCCTGCCACCGCCTTGACCAAGGTCCGCCTTTACCTTAAGTGAGCCTGTCTGTTGTCTTTGTGCATCTAAGATAACATATCCTTGGAGTGTCAGAGTAATCTATTTTCCAGAACCTTCAGAGTCCACTCACCACACCAGAACAGTGACAATAGAAGCCTGCATTGTTTTCTTGATCCCCAACTACCACGTCTATGTGCTGTAAATGTTCATTGGTAAATATCCTATAGCTACCAACGTAAAAGAAGTGTGTGTCTCTTTGTTTTACTCTTTATCGAATCCCAGAGACTTCCCCACTTTGCTTTCTCCTACCTCCCTAATCTACAACCAATGAAATCATGTCACCTGGCCTTCTGTTCCTCCGTTAATTACAATGCATTAAAAAGCCATAAAACTACCATTCTTCAGAGCATTTTCTCAATCTGTTGAGATTTTGCTTCCTAGCAACTGTTGTCAGTTTGGTTCAAATGAACTCATATAAGTTTTCTAAAGGTTTGGATATTTCTTACATTGACACATATGATTTTTAAAAATCACAGTCGATTCCCTCTTTACCTATCACAAGAATACACACAAGTCTCCAATATCCTATTCATTGTCTCATGAATGATTAAACTGTTCCCACTGATAAATTTGGACAATATGACCCCTAACTTGACCTGATCAAACTTTAGTCAGGCTTGTTTTCCATACTGACATTTGAACTTTGATCCCCCTTTGCCCTGAGCCAGAAGCAGAATGGAAAACAATCTCCTTAATGGCCCCTTTTGAGGAAAAGAATAAAGAGAGAAAGAGAAAAAAAAGGAAGGAAGGAAGAAAGGAAGGAAGGATCAGAAAGTGAAATATCTTCTACTCAACTGTTTGATTCCTCCAAACACGGACATCTGTGTACTTTCTGCTTTGTTTACTCCAGGGAGGTCCAACCCCTGGCACTCGGGCCACATGCAGCCAGGATGGCTATGAATTTGGCCCAACACAAAATCGTAAATTTACTTAAAACACTATGAGGTTTTTTGTGATTATTTGTCACAATGTCATGTAAAATGAACACATATATGCTCTTGCTATTTGTACGCATGTTTGGCTTTAATTTTATGGCAATGTAGGGTTTCTAGTGTGTTATCTTCCAAGTACAGACAGTGGAATCAACACCATCAGATGTTACACGTGCTCATGGTGACTCAGCGAGGAAGCGATTATCAATAATATTTTAAAGTACCATTGCAACGTTAGGTGTTTAATGTTATTTAGATGTCAGATAAGCATGCTTTTTTATTAAAGATACTTCCACACCTCGGCAGTGCCTCACACACACATCAACCCTCCACCTTGCCGTGTGTTGGAACCCAAGAGGGCCATGGAAGGGCCCAAACCTTGCTTTATGTTTTCCTGTCAACTAATATTCATAATAAAAGTAAATAAATCCCCTTATCTTTATTATTTCTTTTTAATCCAAGCATGGCTTCTACAACATCTCAAGAGAAAAATGAACCAAAAAAAAGAAAAATTACGGAAAAGTGGATAGATGACTACTTTTTTGTTGAGGCAAAAAGAAAAGCACTCTGCTTAATTCGTAGTGAATTTGAGCAAGCTTTTAAAGACTATAATTTGAAAAAGCACTATATGTAAAAACATGCTGCCAAATTTGATGTGCATGAAGGATTGTGTCATAAGAACAAAAAATGGAACTGAAAAGAAATTTGTCTTCTCAACAAAATTTTTTCAAAAAGTTACAATTCGGGAGGATTCCATTGTAAAAGCTAGTTATGTGGTAGCATTTTAATAGGAAAAAAATCAAAACCATTTACTGATGGTGAGTTTATTAAGCAATGTATGAAAAGTGTGGCAGATATAATTTTCCCTGGAAAAAAAGGGGGTATTTCTAAAATCAGTTTGTCTCACCAGGCTATAGTCAAGAGAATCGAAGAAACTGGAAAATCTATTGAAAGAAGTTTGGAGAGTAAAGCTGCTAATTTTAAATTTTATGCTTTGGCAATGGATGATATCACTGATGCTACAGATACAGCTCAACCTGCCATTTTTATTGGAGGTATTGATGATGAATATAATGTCACTGAAGAAATGGCTTCTTTAGTGCCATTGAAAGACACAACTAAATCAAAAGATTTATATGGAGCAGTAAAAAATATATTAAAGTGATTTTCTTTGTCCATTGTCAGTATATCTGGTATAGTTACTGATGGTGTCCCGTGATGGTAGATAAAAGAGAGGGGCTTATAAAATTAATAGAAGATGATGCAATTGCCACCCAAAGCTCACATTTGTTGAAGTATCATTGCATAATACGTCAAGAAAATTTATGCACAAAAGCTTTAAAATGGATAATGTCATGCAAATCATCATCAAGACTGTGAATTTCTAAGAGCCAAGGGATTGAATCATTGCCAATTCCAGGAATTCCTTAAAAGTATTGATGCTGATTATGGTGACATCATTTACTTTTCTGAAGTAAGTCAGGCCAAATGTTGAAAAGATTTTATGTTTTGTGACATGTTATTGAGTAGCTTATGGTATCGAAAAACAAATTTGTGCCAGAATCTGCCAATGAAAACGAGCTTACAGATATAGCATTTTTAGTGGATTTAAGCACTCACTTACATAAATTAAAACGTGCATCTTCAAGGTGAAAACCAACTGATCAATACCATGTTTCAAACCATAGTAGCATTCCAAATGAAACTGAAATTATGGCAAGCTCAAATTAAGGCAAACAATTTTATGCATTTCGACAGGTTGGCTAAACACATTTCTGTCAACAGTGAAGAATATACAACCTTGCTTTTCAATTTAATACAAGAATTTAAAAACAGATTTCAAGATTTCCAAGAAAATAATCAATATTTTGCTATATTTGCAACTCCATTTTCAGTTGACATAAATATGTTACCTGTCAATTTTCAAATGGAATGCATAGAGTTGCAATCTGACTTAAAGAAAAATTTGATCCTGTCTCTTTACTGGATTGTCGTAGGTCCTATCTTGACAGAGACAAATATCCGTTGCTTTACAATCATGCCTTATTCATGTCATCACTATTTGGCAGCACCTACATTTGTGAGCAACTATCTTCAAGAATGAAACACATTAAGAGTAAAATTAGAACCAAAATATCTGATAAGCATCTTGAGCACTCACTGAGAATTGAAACTGCTATCAAACTAGATATTGATTCACTAGACATCAAACATCTCACTAGTTTTATGTTTCCCTCTTTTATTTTTATAATAAAATATTTCAAAAATTTAATGACTTTTTATTATTTAGATATATACATTTTCTATTTAAGTGATCACAAAAATGGGACCTGCTCAAACATTTTCAAAGATTATCAGAAGGGCCACTGCATAATTAGGGTTATTATATGAAGATGTTTTTGCTTATCTGTGGTGGTGGATATCATGAAAATTATGCATGGACCCTCTTTTGCTCATCAGTTTTCACTAGTGTTTGTGCATTTAATGTGTGGCCCAAGACAACTCTTCTTCTTCTATTGTGACCCAGAGATGCCAAAAGTTTTGACATCCCTGGTTTACTCCATAAAAGAAAAGCCATTCTGCCTGACCTTTGAGGTACTTGAAAATCTTATAGTAAGAGTGTTCTCTTTATTACAATAGTCCTCATCTTTTACAACAGTGCCTCACCCTCTATTGTAGTAGTCTTTTTCAACAAAGTCTCTCCTTACCGAAGTTCAGATTTGTTTTTGTTTGTTATTTATGATGGGTGGAATAAACTAACACTACTTGAACTGATCAGTTTTATCACCAAGATTGGTATGATACAATAGAAAAACTATGTCACCACCTACAAAGTATTCTAGACACACACAAACCCAAAAAAGAAAAAAAAAACAAAATAAAATAAAAACATACAAGCAAAAAACAAACAAAAAAGAAAAACAGTTGAACCTAAACCTCAAATCCCTAGTTCAAACTACCCATTATAGGGAATAGAGAAGATGGAAGAACAAGTTTTTAAAAACATGAGGATGCAAAGAACCAAATCAACACGATGGAGAATTCTATAGGACAAATGACCCAGTTCTTTTAATGAACTCGTATTCTAAGGAAAATAGGAAAAAGGAATCAAATCTTAGGTTAAAGGAAGTTTAAAAGATATGTTAAGAAAAGCACCAAGACTCTGTTTGGATCCTCATTTTAACCATCCGTTAAAAAAATCTATTTTGAGACAATCAGGGAAAATTTAACATGGGCTGAGTATCATATTGTATTAAGGAATTATTAATTTTGTTGGGTTTTATTGCAATTATGTGCTTGAAATAGCCTCACTTATTACAGATATATGATAAAATATTTATGGGAAAAATGGCATGCTGCTTGAAATTTGTTTCAAAATATGCAGCCAAAATAAAAACATAAGAGGAAAAAATGAAACCAATCAACAAACGCTGCTATTTGTGACTAGCTATGTAATGAGCATACTAAGGTTCTGCATACAATCCTTAATACTTTTTATATGTTTGAAAAATTTTTAAATAAATGCTTAAAAGAATTGTTATAGACTTACAGGTTCAACTCTGCATGTAAATATCTTAGAAGTCATCATTCCTGTGCTCTCAACAGAAAAAAAAGCTGAAAAAATTGAAAATAGATGACTTCACTTGGACCTATCGGAGAATTAAGGTCACAGTGCAAAGTGGAACCAAAACATACACATAGTCAAAAAGAGATAAGTGTATAGGGAGTAGAAGCCACTGTGAAGAAAACTTAAGTGGTAATTTTGGTGAATTGTTAGAACTTAGATATAGTCTAGCAAGGGACTGAGAAAGTCCTGGGTGCTGTGCCTGAGGAAACAACCTTATATTCATAGATTTTTACTGTAAGAGTCCCACGGGGTCCTCATGGAAACCGCCCCCCCCGCCCCCCCCAAAATTCACTTTATTTTCTGACAGGAAGAGGAAAATGTCAGCCATTTTGAAATATTCTAAGAACACTCTTCATAGCCAGGGCCTACTCTCTGGAGAAAAAAATAAATAACTACAGATCCGTAACTGACCTGGACAAGGGCAGATGTCCCACTCTAGTACAATCTACCCTTCCTGTCTCACCAAGGGTAAGAAAAAAATGTTAAGTAACACTTGTGAAGGTCATAGCCCTGTGGCCCAGAACAATTAAAAAACTGGTATTTAATCATAAAAATTATATAATACTTTCCCTTTACACACTTTACCACCACATCACTATGGCTTCATTACACAATGACAGTGAATTACAGCTGGAAGAGCTACAAGACACAGACGCTACTTAAGAAGGAGCTCTTTGTTCCTCTTTACCAAAAATAATGGGAGAGACCAAAACAAGGGCAGCAGAAGGAACTGAGCCCTGACACCTCGAGTGGCTGCAAGCATTGCCGCACTGCCACGCTCCTGACAGGACTGGCATAAAACCTCGCCCTGAGGGCCTACTGACCTCAGTTCCTGTTGCTTGGAACACTGTGCCTGGCTTTAAAACACACACACACACATACACACACACACACACACACACACACACACAGGGCATGCTAAAAGTCAAGGAAAAGCCGAGTAGGAAGACTTTGACTGGGCATTTGATTGGTTTACTTTGATTTACAACCTAGTGAATTGCTAATAAAAGATACGATTAATGAATATTTGCAATATTTTGAGTGACAATGTATGCTTTTGTATATTTTAATCTCAAACATTTCTAGGAAATGTTTGCAATAAGTGAATTGATTTTTGTAGTTAAATAACCATTTCTAAAAACCCACATTTTTAGAAATTGTAATATTTATGTGTAACCATACCAATTACATGATGTTCTTTAATTTTCTTGGGGGAAAAAAACTTTCTCAACCTCTACTTCCTAAGGGGGAAAAAAAAATTGTAAAGAGAACTTTCCTTTAAAATAAAAAAGGAAACAGATAGATGTCCTTGGCTAAACCACTCATTCAGTAACAAACTCTTGTTAACTGGTTTGAAGAAATAACGTCTGACCAGGTTAATGAAACAATTTATTCTGAAGGTAAATATAACTTCAAAAGCTGTAGAGATATTTCAAAGAAAAACGTAAAATAACAGAAGCCGCTACGTATAAGTGAACAACTTTAACTGCCATGAATGACACAGCAACTGCAGGATATATAGAGAGGAAAATACATTTAGAGGAAAAGACTGAGATGTTGAAACAAGAGCTAAATTAGGGAGGGTTGGACTCAGAATCCAGCCAATCCCTCAGAAGCCATGAAATGAAGAGCCCAGTGAATTAAATTCAAATCATGTGTCACCAGAAAAGGGACCAGGCCGGAGTGGGTCTGTCTCAGGTATGTAGTGTGTGAGACCTTGACTTTGGGTGGGAAAGACTTCACAATATGAGTTCAGGTGATACTGAGAGTCCATTTATTAAAGACGGGGACAGTGAAACAAAGAAAGGGCTTGGTATAGAAGAAGCAACAGGAGAGAGACTAGGTAGGGCTCTGCTTTGGCTCCTTAGAAACATTATAAGAAAGAAGTGAGACACACGTGAAAATGTGCTCCCACTGAGAAGTGAAAGTCACAGTGACAGAAGTGGGCCAAGGCAGGGCTGCTTTTAGCTCACTGAAAATAGTAAGGGAACTCAAAAGTTAAAGATTTTAGCTCTAGTATAGTTGATAGTCTTAAGTGGTTAATGCTTGTGAAAAGCTATTGTTCCAGGAATGGAATACATAATCTATGTGACTCCAGGGGATTGACTAGCAATTCAACGTCTGTGCCCCAGGGGATCTTCAAGTGATGGGGATGGCATGTGAGCCATTGTGTCCCAGGGAGGGAATATCCAAGTGATGCAGGGAAAGAATTTTTATCAGTTGATAAAGAAATACCAGGGAAATCACAGCTGGACTACAACTTTTATCAAATTAACCTTTTCCCAAACCACTCACCTACCCTTTTCTTCTTATAAAAAGGTCAACTTGAGATGAGATGTGACGAGATATTAAGAGGGTGAAAGGGTCAGGCCAGTTTTCCAGCCCGCTGGACTGCTAATGACCCAGTCAGGTCAGTTTCCAACCTGCTGACTGCCCGTGACTCAGTTTTCCTGACTCACTTGGTAGCCAGCGGCTTAATCGAAACTCTCTCCCACCGCGCACAATAGACACCTGGCACCACGCACAATAGTATGTGACCAGACTGACCCTCCCATACCTGGGAACAGCCCCGCCCTTTACTTAACCCATTGTCCTGGCTCACATCCTGGAACCCTGAGGCACCCGCCTGGAAGAACAAGAGACTAACCTCTCCTCTATTCCCTCACAAACCCTGCTGCTTTTTCTTTTAAAAACCCCATTCCTGCCTCCCTTCACTGCTACAGTGTATCCAGACTCGGCCCGCCCTAAGCGCAGCACCAAATAAAGGCACTTGGATCAGATCATCTGGTTCCTCCTGCCTCTATTTCTCATGCATTTCTAACAGAAGGTTTTTAGGGCACATAAACAGCTGTCCTTTCAGATCACTGGCATCTGAACAAAGCACCCACAATAAAGGTTCAATTATTGTCTCTACTTATTGGTCCTGGTAGTGACAGGCAGCACAAACGCCAACTTTTCTGGTCTCAAAAAGTCAGAGACAAGATGGTCTTGGAGACAGGTTCAGGCAGTTAGCCTGAGATGGGCTGATGTTCCCTGCCGGTCCCCTGGTTGAAAGTCTCATGGGAGCCCTTAGAATTCAGGAGAAAGAGAGCAAAAGTACACTCCCAAGTAAAGGAGGGGCATGGGCATGCTCTGTGGATAGCACCAGCTGGCTTCCTTTATCTTGAGGGGTTTTATTTGTTTTCTAAAGATGGGAAATTTTAGGAGAGACCCCAGGGGAGGATCTCCATAGAATATTCATCGGCTTTCCAGTTGTATTTTTTCAGGGTTTTGGCTCCCACTGATTGGTTGCTAGAGTAGGGCCTCATTAGTCATTGCATCTGGTCCATAGCACTGCCTTGTGTGGTTTTGTTGCTTTTCTGGGGCTGGAGCACAACTGAGGCCTAAATGTCATCTCTAGTTTGGTTGAAATTCTGTCCTTGTCATTGACAGTTCCAAGGCTTTGTTTCTAAGATTATTTGATGCAGGACAAAACTTCATTGTCCTGAGAGCCCAATGCTTAAGGGAGTGGTCAAGGTCTAACAGCAGGCGACCAGTGATGCCCTAGGGAGGGAAGGTCAGGGAAGGGTTGAACTGTGAGACCAGCTCTATGAAAGGTTAGGAGGTTGAACTGCTTAACCCACAATAAGCTAGAAGAGGAAATGTCACCCTGGGGAAGAGGTTCTTGTTTTCCTAGTTTTGCCCATTGCTAGGCACCCGGGGCTTCTGGCCCTGGTGACCTTCTGTACCTGGCCCATTGTGCTTGCTCTGTTCATGTTGTTGTATGCTAGACGCGAGTAACTCAAATGACAGACTTCAAGGCTCAAAAGGTGGAATTTATTGGCCAAGTTTTACCTGCGCAGGGACGAACTCCCAGAAGTGTCCGGAGACACGGTGTCCAGTGGGCTGCAGATGGAGTCGCACGGGCGGACTCCCAGAAGTGTCCGGAGACACAGTGCCCAAAGGACTGCAAATGGAGTCGGGCCTAACGCTTACAGCTAGGTCCTTATATAGGGGAACTGGCGCAATTCGGCAAGAGCAAGCAAGCATTTGAACAAAAGCAGAGTTAGCGGTTAGCGATTGGCTACAGAGTTGGTGCGTGCAGGAAGGGTGGGGGTATACAACGGTTATGCTGGCCTAAGTGGAAAAGTTTCAAAACTAAACAATCTATAATCAGCACATAACAGGGTGCCTACTCAACTTTTGGGGAGGAACGTTCTGTCCTCTCTAGGGGACTTTCCTAATTTTCTGGTTCTCAACAATGTATGTTTAATTGTCCACAACAATTGGGGTGACAATAATTATTGTATATTAATTGATATTCTATTAAGGGTTCACTGTTGTTAAGCAATATATAGAAGCAGCAATATTTACTCCACGTACATCATCAAGGAAGGAGCAGAATCAAGCCTGGCTATGGGTAGATAATTATTAAAGCTGGGTCATGGACATAGGAAATTTTATAATACCCTGCTCCATGCAGTTTTATTTGCTTCAAGTTTTCCTCAATAAAATGTTTCACATTTTCCCTTTGACATTGAAAATTTCAATGTATTTTTATTGGTCTACACACAATCAGAGCACCCAGACCTTTCATTAACGTATTCATCATGTATTAACTCAACATCGGCTGAATCCAAAATCTTAGATTTATCACACTTTTTCATATTCCAACCAAGAACTTAGAGGGGAAGTAGAACAACAGATAACATTTGTCATCAGATTCTAAAAAGTACCAGAACAATGATAATCATGATGCATTTGTACCAATTATACAATATTCCCCAAACTTAATAGAGGGCTAATGAATAAACCAAAAGGAATCAGTAAACTGGCAGGACAATCAAAATTTTTGCCAACTGGAGAGCCACCTGCACGAATTCTGTGCTGTACAGTAAGAGGAAGAATTTAACACATTGGAAAAATAATCTTATTATAAGGTCAAAACATTTCTGTTTGTTGTAAAATAAAACTGCTTGACTTTTTGCAATTTGGTTAACATAGTCTCTCTGTTACAGATGATTTTATTGAAAAAATGGCAAGTAAAATTCACTTTATTATTGGCAAAGGAAAGGAAGTAGGTAAGAAATTTAACAGTGAGTTATTGTCTTGGGACCCTAGCCCAGTTAGCAAATTCTCATCATTATCAAGGTCATCAATCAGCATTTCCTGAGTACCTGCTGAGAGCGAGATGGTGTTAAATATCCTGGGTGAGATACAGTTCAAGCAGAAACACAGCTTCCAATAATTACAGGCTAGTTGTTAATTTATATAAAAATTTAATGTAGATATTTGAATGTTGAGTTCAGTGTCCCTGAACTCTGCTGCCTAAAAAAGGCCCTTTCTCAGGGCTGGCTTTAGCTCAGTGGGTACTTCGAGGTTCAAGCATTACTTCAAAAAGGCCCTTTCTCTATCCTAAAATTTTATTCAAAATATCAATCAGGAACTGACTGAAATGACTTATTTCTATTAAGCAAAATATTTTATTTACTTTTTTGTTTTCCTGTTTTGTTTTTTTTTCCCAAAGATTTTATTTATTTATTTTTAGACAGAGGGGAAGGGAGGGAAAAAGAGAGGGAGAGAAACATCAATGTATGGTTGCCTCTCACATGGCCCTCATGGGGACCCAGCCTGCAACCCAGGCATTTGCCCCGACTGGGAATTGAACCAGGATCTCTTGATTCCCAGCCTGCGCTCAATCCACTGAGCTACACCAGCCAGGCTGTTTTCCTGTTTTCTTAACATCACCTTTAAATCCAAGTTGTTCTAAGAGCCATAGAACCTGATGATTCATAATATTCCCTTCTTATGTCTCTGCTTTGTTACAAACCCACTGTTTCTTATGTGCTATTGCAGTAATGATGAACTTGTCTCCTTTGCTCCAAGAGTGACCCTACCCTCTCTGTCATGTGAGAGTGACTTATATATTTATATAATGATTATATTCATTGCCTAAAATCTTTCAATAGTTGTGCATTGTCTTCAGAAAAATATATAAGCTTCTTAATTTGGTATGTTAGATGTTTGATGATAGTAACCCTACCCTTTCTTTTCATCTCTTACTATGTCTTCACCATTTAATTCTAGCTTTGACCGCTATTTTCTCTTCAAAATGGTTATTTTTTTTTTGTGCTATGACATATAACTTTCTTCCAGTCGCACATATTTGACTTTTCAAACAAGTTACTGTTTCTTAATTTTTAGAACATGTAACTGAGAGGACCTTGCTTGGGAAGTTTTCAATCACCTACGTTCTCTGAACCATCCCAGGTAAACACAATTGTCTTTGTATTCCCCGCACCCAAGCAAGTCTTCACTTTTACATGTTGCACTTCAATTTTTGGTTTGGTTAGTGGTAGACAGGGACTATTATCTTAACTTTCTATATAGTTTTGTGTTTAGTACTCTGTCTGGAATATAATAAAAATTCACTAAATGTGTGTTAAATGAATTAAAATTTTATAATAACTGTTCTCAAGATATGCTTCCTTTTTAATTTTGTCCTTCACTCTGATTTCATATTAATCTTGAGGAGTAACTCATTGACCATTTTACTTTCATTTTAAAATTTTAAACACATCTCATTGCCAACAAAATAAACTCCAAGTGTGTTTTTCAGTAGTTCTTTTTCTATGTTATTTGAAAAGCTCCTTTTAAGATAATGTGTACCACAGTTATTTAGAAATAATTACTCCCTTTTCTTATATACCCCTGGCCACCTTTTTCTTTGAAATTTAGCTCATGCATTTCTTTCTTTTTTTTTTTAACTTTATTGTTGTTCAATTACAGTTGTCTGTATTTTCTCACCACCGCTCCCCCCCCACAACTCCAGCCAAACCCTCCTCCTTCCCTTGCTTCCACCCTCCCCCTTGGTTTTGTCCATGTGTCCTTTATAGCAGTTCCTGAAAACCCTCTCCCCACAGTCCCCTCCCCACTCCCCTCTGGCTATTGTTAGATTGTTCTTAATTTCAATGTCTCTGGTTATATTTTGTTCACTTTTTTATTTTGTTATGCTCTAGTTAAAGGTGAGATCATATGGTATTTGTCCCTCACCACCTGGCTTATTTCGCTTAGCATAATGCTCTCCAGTTCCATCCATGCTGTTGCAAAGCGTAGGAGCTCCTTCTTTCTCTCTGCTGTGTAGAATTACATTGTGTAATTGTACCATAGTTTTTTGATCCACTTATTTGCTGATGGGCACTTAGGTTGTTTCCAGCACTTCGATATTGTAAAATGTGCTGCTATGAATATCGGGGTGCATAGGTTCTATTGCATTTCTTGTACCTTTAGTATTTTCACACTATGCTGCAGAAAGAAAGAAGAAACTCCTACCCTTCCTGGCAGCATGGATGAAACTGGAGAGCACTATGCTAAGTGAAATAAGCCAGGTGGTGAAGACAGATACCATATGATCTCACCTATAAGTGGAACCTAATCAGTGAAACAAACAAGTGAGCAAAATAGAACCAGGGGCATGGAAATAAAGGACAAAATGACAGTGACCAGCTTAGAGGGGATGGGGGAAAATAGGACAAAGAAGGGGAAAGGTCAAGTCAAGGAATATATACAAAGACCCATGGTCAAAGACAATGGGGGCAGGACTAAATATAAGGGTAGGGAAGGCAGGGGAGAGAAGGGGAGTGAAATGGGGACAAGTGTAATTGAACAACAATAAACAATTTTTAAGAAATACAGCCCTGGCTGGTGTAGTTCAGTGGATTGAGTGTGGGCTGGGAACCAGATGATCCCGGTTCGATTCCTGGTTGGGGCACATACCTGGGTTGCAGGCCAGGTCCCCAGTGGGGGCCATGTGAGAGGCAACCATACATTGCTGTTCCTCCCTCTCTTTCTCCCTCCCTTCTCCTCTCTCTAAAAAAATAAATAAATAAAATCTTAAAAAAAATTGTTGTTAAAAAAAAAAGAAATACAGAATTTAGACTAGAAAAGAGCACAAGCAATCTTATATCTAATTTTATTTCACTATTTTAGAGTAATTTTTTCACTTCCCTCCTGGATTAGTTAAAATCAAGAACTACATATTAATTTTTATTTCCCATAATCTATTGTGTGCATCATAGCCGATCAATGTCTTTGTTGTATGAAAAAAATAAATGCATGGGTGAATAAGAAATAAGTGGATGGCATAGGTGTATTAGTATATGTGTATATGTTTGTGTGCATACCAATTTGATTGTTGTTACTTAATTATGGACATTGTGTATTGCACTTTATGAGCCATTTTTAAAAATAGGTGATGCACTGAAGGTTTCAGTTAAGTCTATTACA
Source organism: Micronycteris hirsuta (assembly GCA_004026765.1). NCBI lineage: Eukaryota > Metazoa > Chordata > Mammalia > Chiroptera > Phyllostomidae > Micronycteris > Micronycteris hirsuta. The sequence goes on along the minus strand of PVJI01006265.1, from coordinate 22,320 downwards.
TAAATAAGTATGCACTAATTAACAGACAGGTCATTTTTATAACTAAATGCAATATTCAAAATCTTTTTGAAAATAATGGGAAATCAGAATTTGTAGCAATGCAGAGCCAAACTGAAAGGATTACAGAAAATACATTCATCATTATTGTTAGGCATATGTGTCATTTTTCAAATTTCATTTTCAACCTCTAAGTCTTATGCAAAACTAGATGGAATAAAAGAGAAAAGAGGGAAAGGTATTTTGATTAATTTTCTGACAAGGAGAGGACATTTGTCTTAGTTCACTGCAGGATCAGCTCCCAGAAGGCATGAAAACTTAACCCAACAGTACTTCTAATTAGACTATTTTTATAGCATGTTAACACCTTGCTAATTTGAGTAGGCTCTGACCTTACCGTGTTAGTCATTTTAATAATTACTTGGGAATAGCAGAAATTTCTTTCTTTGTAACTTAAGTGTTTCACTGAATTTAGTAAAATATCAGATGTCACTTGTTATGTTCAAATTCAATCACAGACTATCCTCAAATGTACATTTAGCCATGTTGGAAATGCATCCCTGTTATCAGAGATAATTGGACATGTAACTGTATCAATAAAATCATTGCAAGTAATTATAAAGTCATTCATATTATATAATCATTACTGAAGATGAATTTTAAATGCAAGTATAATAAATAAATCATTTTAGGTCAGTTAAGCATTGTTTAATGAAATGCTTTAAACCAGACAAATTTTTTAAATAAATTCTATTTCTAGGAACTGAAAGTAAATGAATAAAGGTAGGAATAAATATTTGGTTAGAGAGATAGCTATTGCAGCACTCTTCATTAAGAAAATGCAGTAAACCAAATGTTCAATAATACAATAATTATACTGCATTGAATACTGTGTGTCTAGTATTTACAATGTGTGGCTAGATATTGAATAGACTTATGTTACTCACTTGAGTAGTAGTCACAAATGCAAAATAATAGGTATACCAATTATATCTGAAATACAACTGTAAATTCTGTGGTGTAGAGGTTAAGAATAGGATCTGAGTCTTCACATCAACATATCAGTTCCTCAGTAGTTGATTCATCTGGGCAAGTTGTTTAGTATTTCTGGCTCTAAGTTTTCTCAAGCGCAAAATGGTTTGCCTAGTGAAATGGTTTTAAATGCCAGTATATAATGAAAGATATTCACTTCAATGTTAGATACAACTGAAAGAAAACAACCAACCCTACCACTCCAATATTTACAAATACATCTTGGCTCTTTCATTTCCAGTTTGCGGTACCTAGCCATTGAACTATGAAGTAATGAGGTGTAGTTCAAAATTTATACACTCACTGCATTTTGATAGTCTTCACCATTTAGTTAGGATCTAGACTGAAAGCAAATGTGATTCAGTTGTATTATTACCCTAGATTATCCAAACTTTGTGTGATATTGGATTTAACAAGAAGAAATTTGTCAAGTTCTGAAGATTATATTATTTATTATTTAATTTCAAATGTAATGTACTATAATAATATTAAAATTACATTAAATTGTCTTTTCACTGAGTTTACTACTTTCCTCTCACAAAACAAGAAAAATGTCTTGTAAAGAATAGGGTCTTATGCATAGAATCTATGTCTTGGCCTAACTGCCTAATTATTTCAAACATGTCAAGTATTTTTGCCCCTAAGGCACTCTAATTCAAGCATTATGCTTAATCTTCTCTTTAGCTTCTAAACAGGTTTTTCTGGATGGTTGCAGTTGGTAGAAATACATATTCATGCCAACCCTGAGAAACTGCCTTTTTATTGACATATTTTCCCATTCTTTTTGCCATATGTGTTAGTTTCCTGTGTAACAAATCACCATAAACTTAGTGATAAAGTAATATAAAAGTATTGTTTTATAGCTCTGAAAGTTAGAAGTCTAGAAAGGGTCTTACTGGGCTGAAATTAAGGTGTCAATAGGCTTCCATTCCTCTCGAGGTTCTAGAAGAAAATCCATCTCTTTAACAGTTTCTAGAAGTTACCTATATTCATTGGCTGAGAAATAGCCCTTTCTCCAACTTCAAGCCTGCAGGATAGCATCTTCAACTCCCTGTCTGTCTGTCTCTCTCTCTCACACACACACACACACACACACACACACACACTTACACACACAGCCAGCCCTGACACCTGTCTCAGTCTTAAGGTATTACATTGAATCCTCTTGGAAGATTCAGGACTATCTCTCATTACAAATTCCTTAACCTTTACCAGTAATTTTGTTTTCTGATAATTGCATTCACTTATTAATATGCTTCAAATATTTTCCCATCCATTTCAGAATAAAATCCAAGGTCTTACACGAAGATTGCTTCCTAGTAGATCTCCATTTCCATCTTTAACTTGCACTAGTCCTCCACCCACATCTTCTATCGCAGCTGTGCTGACATCGCCCAGCTCACTCCTCCGTACATGCAGCCTCATCCCTCAGTCCAGGTAAGAGACAAAATGCAAATAAATGAAGCGATGGCACAGTAAATGAGAAAAGCAGCAAGTTCAGTGCCACATTTAGGAAGTAGAATTAGCTAGTTTGAGAGCTGTGAGAAAGACAACTAGGAAAACGAAATTCTGAACAAAGAACGGGTTTTTGAGTGGAGAAAGATCATAAATTCAGTTTGTTGCAAACAGATGAAAATGCACAGTAGATGTTAGGATAAGAGAATTGTTAACTTTTATGGACCTTCATGCAAAATTTAAGACTATATTTTATAGTCAATGGCTTAGTGTGCATTTTAATTTTATATATATTTATATATGTAAGATACACATTTAAAATATCAAGCAGACATCTGACAATAAAATGAGTTGTTGTCTAAAACTGCTTTCCTTTAATGGCTTGTGGTTGTCCCTTTTCAGCTGTTGTGCACAATTTTGCAAGACCAATGCAAGCGAAAAATGATAAAATAATTTTTGATTTGCACAGTGGTGCCAAGCATCTTGTCAGTTATAAAAGACAGTTGGCCTCCAATCTTTAGATGTTAGTCTATTCAGTGCTTTTGATTTAATTCCAGAGGCAGGCTATGAATAGCTAACTTGGGGAGATTGTTTCTTAGTTTGCTTGCAAAGCTTTATTTGATGCTGATTCATAAATTATACTTGCTGCATTACAAAATCTCATTATGCTTCATTAGTAAAAGCATACTAAATAGGAGTTAGTATTACATGGCAGGCACTGCCTGGGGGATGAAAGAGACAATGAAGGCAATGGCATTGGAGTTTGCTGGCACAATGAGGCAAGTAAATACAGGCTCTAATGCTCTTGGCTTTGATATGTAGCATAACAAGTCTTATAATTCATGATGAAACTTGGGCTAATGTCTGATGAATAAATAAGAATAATTAGTAAATACTTAAATCAAAAGATGTTTATTATATACCAAGTTCTTCACAAAGGATTGTGGTTTCTACAGAGCCTAACATATAATAAATGATTTATAAGCAATCTTTAATTAAATATGATTATCAACCATATTTCCTAAGTAAAAATACTTGTATTTGTTAGTTAGAAAATTTAAAATTCTCATAAAGGATTTTTTATTCTTACCTGAGGACACTTTTTCACTGCCTTTAGAGAGAGAGGAAGGGGGAAGAGAGAGAGGGAGAGAAATACCGATGTGAGAGAGAAACATCAGTTGGTTTCCATTGTAAGCTTCCTGACCAAATATCGAACCTGCAACCTAGGCATATGCCCTGAGAAGGAATCGAACCCACAACCTTTTGGTGTACAGGATGATGCTCCAACCCACTGAGCCACACCAACCAAGGCTAAACAGTCTTTACATAGCCAATTTAACCAAAATTTGCAACATTTTTGAAGATTTCCCTTCACACACATGTGCACATGCACACACATGCAACTTAAAGATTCAACAACTGTCTAACTTTTCCCTTACTTTGTTGCAATAATGTTTGCAAGTTACATTATTTGATAAAGCAATAGAAAACATAGTCTATTATACTAGGGATGACAAAGAAAATGTAATGGGACAAACCAGAATAATCTTAATAGTCAAGTGACTAATTTTAAATACACATATCATTTTAAAGATGTGCATACTAAATAACTAGAAATTGCATGTTAATGTCAATTAAAACAATGTTTTTACTCAAATATTTTAAACCAACTTTGAAAAAGAAAGAGTATTAGTTAGGAGTAAAAACATTTAGATTTTGGGGAAGGTAGTTTTTGAAAAGGTTTAGAAACATTTAGCAGCCAATAATTCAGAAAACACAGGGGCATTTCATTACAGCTGGCCAGAACTGCAGCATGAGGCTCTTTCAGCATTCCCATCATTCCAAGCTGCTAAGTCAAAGGCTACATGCCCCAGATGTGAAGGGAGAATAGGGATGATAGCATAGTAGATGCCACAGACCGAGCTCCATGGCGTGTTAAATTGCCAGGTCACAGGGTGGGAGGGAGAGACGGGACCACAAACACCAAATTATGTAAAGGAGCAGTAGAATTATTGGGAAAAGTAAATATATATGTACTAACTTTATCCAGGAAATTGTGAAAATGAGTAGAATTATGTCATTGGGTTTTCCAAATATCATTTATCTGAGTAAATGAAAAGAAAGACCATATAATTCAAGCAAGGGAGAATGCACCAACTTTATTGTTCCAGACCCAGGATACTTTGAAGATGAAAGAATTTGACACAATACAGCCAATTCAAAGACATGAACGCAGCAATAGTTGACCTGATCAGGTTTCTACAGGGGCTGCAGTGAAGGAAACAGGCTCCGAATCAACATGCTGAGAAGATGGTCGCCATGATTGGCCTGCATGATTCACTATGAGACGGAATTGTGGCAAGACGGGAAAGTACCGTGGAATCCCATTATTCTCTGAGTGTGGTGGCTATTCCAGTTATGTTGGAGAGGAGAAATAATAATGAACATTTGGCCTCCAAAACAGTTTTATTGTTTTTCTGAAGAAATATCTCATGATTATATGTCATTTTAATACGAGCAAACAAAAGAATCATTGAAGAAGAAAATAACAGAATGTTTTGGGATTTATTTTTAAATGTCTCTCTTTAAAAGGCTGTATTAGTCAAAAGTTCTCTAGAGAAACAGAACTATCACCAAGATTTTTATAATATAATCAAAGAAGAAAATTTAAATGACAGTAGACATACAAAATAAAAATCATTTCTCCATCTTTAAAAAGAACTTGATTTGTCAATTATATGCTTCATTTTTTTCTGATGGCTTACAGTGGACAATTTTTTAGTTCTTCATATTATCAGGAAGGACTGAAAATAGATATTTAGCTAGCAATAGTAAACCCCAGGCAATTGCCATATTTGATAAAGACTGAATCACTCACTGAACTCCACTGTAAATGAAGGAAATGGTCCAATAGCTTCTCCCTTGTGGCTAATCAAATATTTATTTGATACGTAAAGAAAGTACACTCAATTTATAATAGCTGCAAAGCATATTGTCATTGATTCTATGCAAAGAGATTGCATACAATAATGCATTCATATTGAACAAAAACACAGTCCTTTGTCTTGATTTTAATAATTCTTTATGTAGTGAGATCATAATATTATTTTACTAACTTATTAGGTCTACTTTTCTCCATTTCAAATTGAATTACTTTAGAATTTACAATTTACAAGTTTAGTGTCTAAAACAAATATTTTGCTACTTTATGGCATTTGCCCTGCCTGTTGTTTTATGATACTGCTGTACTTGCTACCCAGTTATATCACTCATGGTCAAATATTATAACAAGTAATAGCAAAACGCTTAGAGCAGCTGAAAACTGACTCACTGCTTCTGAATCCTAATTTATTTCTAGAGTTTCCAAGACTCAAATTGTTCAACCATGTTCAACTCTGCATCTAAGATATAATGTAAAGTCAGAAAATGGCATCATAAAAAATTTCAACATCATAAATACATTTTAAAGAAAGCATTCTTGATATCCCTTCTTTAAATATGCATCAAGCCTGAAATATGGTCACAATATAAGAATTCTTTGAGAACATGGTTTTGTTGCTTCTGAAAAAAAATTCATTTCCACCATTGGTAACTGCTTTTCTGGGAGATTGGGAGTAGGAAGAAAAATCCACAGTAGTCTCATTAAAGACTTTGCAGAAACGGACTCTTCATTCAGTAACAGAAGTGTAAACATTTCAATATATTATTCCAAATGGAAAGGAATACTTTAGACATTGCAGTGGTGATTGGAGCCAGGCTGTGATGTACTGCATATTGAAGCCCCTGCAGTTCTGCCTTGCTTCCACGGACAATTGAATTGTTTTGCCTAGGGTGATAGATTGCTAAAGGAAATATCCTCCACATTTTCCCATGATGGGAATGATTCATGTATGCTTCCCTGAATTTTTATTACATTTTATACAAAATTGGCAGCCTTGCCTATTGTACATTTCAAACTGGGAAGTCATTATTGAAAGTTTTTTTCCCACCCAGCCGTTTTGGTCGGAGTCCCCAAACCCGCACCAGTGTAGCTAGTAGCCCTCCTGTCTCAACTACAAAGTAAAAGTCTTAACTTTGGTTCATTAATACTTCTTATTTTTCCATTCCATGATAGGGAATGGCAAACTAACTTTATGTAAGATTAGTACGTCATATAACAGCCCCAAAGGAAATCATATCAGTTCACTTGATGGTTTACAAATAAAATGGGTGGCAGGCAGAGGTCTAATATTATAACATTAGAGGGAACACTCTTTGCACCTCAGATTTTCCGTAAGAAACACTACAGTGAAATGTAGCCATTTCAGTACTAAAGTGTGAACGTAAGCTACAGTTAACGTTTCACGTAGGTGGTTAAGAAACTACCAAGGATTCTACCTGCGACCTTCAAATAACAAGTTTCTATTCAATACAGTCTATTCCTCCCTCCCTCATTACTCAATAAATGTTAGTGATGATAACTAATGTGATGAGTCAAAGCAACCTTAGAGCTGCTATAAAATCTAATTTTGCTTTCATTTTAAGAATGAAATCATGGCCCCAGATTTTTTTAAAGATGCTGTAGGTATTTGACCTTGTATGAAAATGATTCTTAATACTGTGCACCTTCAAGCTTTTAAAATTTTAAGTTTTGTAATTTACTTGATATATTTGCACAACAGTAAATGCATATTACTTTATAATAAGGCAATGTATATATTTTGAAGCTGCATACCCAAAAGTTTCTGAAAGGAAATGCACTCTGGCAAATAAGAAAATTACTGTTTTGGATTATATGAGCTACAGTTATTGTAGTTAAGCCGTTTTCTGCCTAACGATTCAATTTTGAATACTCCTATTCTAGAAGGTGTTTGACACTTATTAAACATTCCATGAAACTTCATTCAATGAAGAAAGCTTATATAACTGTGAAACCAATCTTGTTCACATTTCATTTTAAATAGAAATTTTCAAAAATCCTTGAAGGCTAATGACTATTACATAGACACAATTATAAATATAGCTCAAGAAAACAATACAAGCAATTTAGGGGTAAGATTTTTAAATATACAATGCAATTCAATTTCATTAGCAATCATCTTAAAACCAATAGAGTAATTCAGAATCAAGTTCTTCTTAGCTACAAATGTTTACTTGCACATTTCACCATTGGGCACTGAAGAAATGTGAAAGACTATACGCACAGTAGCTGGGCTTCTCTAATGGCCAAATATGTTTCAGAAATCATATACATTTATGTCTCAAATAGCATTTCAGTAAAAAAAAAAATGTTTAACTGTATCATCCAGTTGCCTCAAACTTATTTGGCCATAGGATTTTTTATTCAAGGGCCATCTATTAATATCCAGTAGAACCAGTATGTTAAGTATCACGGTTTTAGGACATGTAAGAGTATTGCCTAATTACAGCTATTCCCCCCACAAAAAAAAAAAAGAACCTTATCTAATTTTTTTTAAATCCTCACCCGAGGATATGTTTATTGATTTTAGAGAGAGAGTAAGGGAGAGACAGACAGACAGAGACACAGAGAGAAACATCAGTGTGAGAGAGAAACATTAATCGGTTGCTTACCATCTGTATCTGACAGTGGATTGAACTCGCAACCTAGGTAAGTGCACTGACCAGGAATCTAACCTGCAACATTTTGGTGTATGGCAGGATGCTCTAACCAAGTGAGCACCCAGCCAGGGTCCAAAAATAGCTTATCTACTTAATGCAATTCTACTCAAGATATAAGAAGTTTTGGGGATAGACTGGTGTTTTATTTCAATTTCAACAACAGTATATGTACGAGGTCAGTCCAGAAATAGTCCAGCCATTTTTAATATAACAAGAATGATTTGTGCAATATTGATGTAACCTAGCAGCCAATGAGAGTGGACTGGAACGAACATATGTGAACCGATTTTACTGTACTAGTCAGTGGGGGTGGTAGATGCCATTGAGTGAGCGTGAGTACTATGTGGCCATCCCATTCAAACCAACTGAGCGAGTAGAGCAACAAATCTGCATTGAATTTTGGATGAAGCTTGAACATTCCTCCACAGAAACTATTCAGATGATTCAGAAGGCTGCAGCTATGAACAACTTGTGATTGGCAGCTTCATCACAACAACACACCCACTCATGCATCACATCTCGTGCAGAGGTTTTTGGTGAAACATCAAATTACCCAGGTGACTCAGCCCCCTACAGCCCAGATTTGGTGCCCGGCGACTTCTGGTTTTTCCCAAGACTAAAATCACCTTTGAAAGGGAAGAGATTTCAGATCATCAGTGAGATTCAGGAAAATACAAGGGGGCAGCTGATGGCAATTGAGAGAATTGTGTGAGGCCCCAATGTGCCTACTTTGAAGGGGACTGAAGGGTTATTGTCCTATGTACTGTGTTTCTTGTATCTTCTCTCTTCTTCAATAAATGTCTCTGTTTTTCGTATTACATGGTGGGATACCTTCTGGACAGACCTCATACATATGTATACAGGTACATTAAAAACAATGAAGGAAAATTACTTTTATTATATTAAAAAACTGTTTTTACATTTTTGAGTTTACAAAAAAATTATCAACAGATATGAAAAGTTACCTTAAATCCTTTTGGCCTCTATTGAGATGAACAAAGGGTTTTTCTCTTTGATTTATTAACATGAAGTATTAGATTTTTTGAATATTCAAGCATTATGTCATGTTCCACTTGTAATGGCTTACCATTCCATTGATAATCTACTGTAGATAATTTGCTAAAACTTTATTGAAGATTTTATACCTTTATTAGAAAGATTTATTTCAACTTTTATAGGCTATCTATATTGTATTTTTGTATCAAGGTTATGTTGTATACTTATAAGTTATTGGAAAATTTTCCTTTATTCTTTCAGTTTTGAAAGAGACAGAACAGAAATATTTGTTGGAAGTTTATGTAATCTTTTCTGAGAATTTTTTTTGTAATTTTTAATCCTATCTCAAAAATTGTCCATTGCTTTTTGTCTATTCAACTTCTTAATTTACGATCACTTTGATAATTTGTATTTTCTAGAGAATCATTTCAACTAGATTCAATCTTATTTTTTTTTACAATTACTCTCTCTGTATTTCCTTGCTAACACTAACAATTATTTTATACATTTTATTGTTAATAAGGAATTGACTCATGACTATATTTAACAGTTTATTTTGTTTTCTGTTTAGATATTTATCTATTTTAATATTTTAGTCATTGAAATTATTTTTCTTATATTAGTTTTGTGGCTAATTTTCAAAGAGATTTAATATCTGATTCAATTTATTTTAATATTATATTATTATATAATTAAATTGTCTACGAAGAGAAACTCTTTTTCTGAGAGCATGCTTTTCCACAATTCATGCAGCTTGATATGCAGTATGATTAATACCTACAGAATTTTATTTAGAGTTCATTTTATAGAAATAAAAAAGTGCTAAAAATGCTTCTTGACTAGTATAGCTATGGATAGCATTTACTTATTTTATTGATGCCTATCATCTATTTCCATGTTAATTACAGTGAACACAAAACTATTTTTCCAGGAAATTTTTTTCTGGTCATGATGGTCTGTAAGCCCATGAATATGAGCAAACCCCTCTGGTCCAAATACAAAGCAACGAGATGACTATGACCTTAAGTCATATGAAAAATACAATACATAAAAAGAAACATTAACAGAATATACCTCAGCTCAAAAAGGAGAGAACTATCTGCACAGAGAGGAAAGAGTTGAATGAGGATGAAGGCTCTGGCCTGCTGGAAGCATGCAGTTTGGCCAGAAAATGGTTTCAGAGCAGTTCAAGGATTAAAATCATTGTACGTGAAGTGGAAAACAAGGTGAAGCTGGGCTCCTCCAAAATGACTTAACTGGTCTGGTAAACAGAGGGAAATAAATCAAAGCAAACGTGAAGTATTAGTTCACACTAAACACCTGGGGGAAAGTCATCAGACCTATCCAGTGGAGAGATCAGAAATTTCCTGTGCTGCAGGGGATGGTTTTGGTAAGTAATATTTACAATGTTTCACATGTTACATTGTTTCATATGTTTTATACAAATAAACTTTTTAATCTTTACTGAAACCCTATATGTTAACATTGTTATATTCATTTGACAGAGAAGAAAACTGAATGACAGAGAAGTATCTTGCCAAGGTCATAAAGCTGTTTCTCAGGGAGTATGCCTCCAGAATCCATGTAATCCTGAAAACATGAATTAGTACAATTACTTTGAAAAACTATTTAAAATGTTGGAAAGATACACACTCAAGACTATATATTTCCACTTATGGATGTCATTTCTACATCTTACAATTGGAATAAATGATGGGTGCATAAAAATCCTTGCAACATTATTATAACGATTGCAGGTGCATATATATGTAGTACTTACTTTGCACCAAGCGCAACTCTTATATTTATTAACTCTGGTCCTACAGTTCAACATTCAATCAAATACAATGTGATGAGACTTTCACAGCAATTTCATATTGCTGGTTACATCTACGTATTGACTTCAGTAAGTTGTTTTTTTCTTGTTTGAAGTCATAGATTGTGTGATGTTAAATATAGTCATTAAATAGGAATGAATGCCCATATGTTTTCACATGGATAGAGAACAAAGTATGTCCAGAATGTATCCAGCCACATACTCTGAAAAATAGAGACATTTATTGAAGAAGATACGAAATACAAGAAACACTGTACACCGGGCAATGATGCTTTAGTCTTCAAAGTAGGGACCTTGGGACCTCAAATGGTTCTCCCAATCACCATCAGTTGCCCCATCGTAATTTCCTGAATTTCATCAACAGTCTAAAATCTCTTCCCTTTCAAAGGTGATTTTAGTTTTTGGAAAAGTCAGAAGTCACAGGGTGCCATATCTGGGTTGTACGGTTCTGAGTCACCTGAGTGATTTGATATTTTACCCAAAAAAACTCTACATAAGATGTGATGTATAAGCGAGCATGTTGTCATGATGAAGTTACTAATCACCAGTTGCCCACAGCTATGGCTTCCTGGATCATCTGAATAGTTTCCATGGAGAAATGTTAAAGCTTAATGCAAAATTTTATTGAGATTCATTGCTCTACTCACTCAGTCATATTGAATGTGACAGCCACACAGTACACATGCTCACTCAGCAGCGTCTACCGCCCCCACTGACTAGTACAGTGAAATCCTCATTGTTCACACATGTGTATTCCAGTCTACTCTCCTCAGCTGCCAGGTTACATGGATATCACACAAACTGTCCTCATTATATTAACAGTAGCTGGATTTTTCTGGACAGACCTCATATATACATAAGAGAAGTGGTTACAAATCCCAGCTTTTCCTTTTTCCCTCTGTGATTACTATTAGTGTATGATTCAGTTGTTACAAGGATGTGCTTCAAAATACATCATGAGTGTTAATACATAGACACACTGCATAAAGATGTTATTTTATTGGCCCTTTTCCTTTGAAAAACAAGGGCCTGTTCATATATCCCAATAATGGACATAATAGAAATTCACATTTAAATCCCCTTGTACCTTTTAAATCTTTATTAACCTTTATATTATTTGTCTTATTCTCCTCTATATTAAACATTTCCAGGAATTCAGCAAGCAACAATTATTGTAAAATTTAACCTGCTGACATGTAGCTAGTCCTCTCACCTCATTTGTAATCAATTTTCTCATAGATAAATTATGGTTTAGAATATCTCTAAAGTTAATTTCAGATACAAAGTCACATTTTTCATTGCTTCTGATAATTACATTTACAACATTCCCATATTTTTTCTGACAGTATTCACCCTGCACCAGTATCCTGACAACTACATTATCTCCTGCATACCAGTGATTTATTGTTATATAATGAAATACCCTAATACTTAGTGTTTTAAAAGAGCAAAAACTAGTTATTATTCTGCAGTCTGGGCAGGATTCAGTGAGGATGTGTCTTTGTTCTTTGTGCTTTGTTAAGGTGTCTAGCGTTGTGCTTGTGAGCACCTCCAGTGAAAAGTGGTTGAGTGGACTCTCTCCTCTGCCAACTAAAGCACAAATTAAAATGTTCTCCCCACCAAAGGGTTTCTAGGAAGAAGAAACTTTTGGTATGAATAGAATAGTATGGATGAAGGATCCGAGAGAATCTTTAGAAGGAAAGCAAAGATATAAAAGTTGTAGCAAAAGGTTGGAGGGGTTAGAAAAAATATTGCTCATTTAATAAGGCTGCCTATTTGCCTTCACATCACTTGTGGAAATTGAGCACCAACAAATGAAACTAACGGTTGCTTCCAAATTAACTTATAGGAACACAAGACTAATTCTCTTTGAATCTTCCATACTTTAGAGTTGAAAGCAGTTCGATCTTAAGTTCTTTCAAACCCCAAGAGAAATACATTAAAAATGTTTGAAAAAGAGATCACTTAGCTGTCATTTCCTGTGGCATTATCTTGGAAAGCATCTTATTTCCATATACCTTTGCAGGCCCTGCAGATATCTTAGATACTTAAATTTAACACATTGCACCCCACAATACAATTTTTTCACTTTACATGTGCAAAGACTTAAAAAAAAAAACAGTGCATCAAACTGACATTTCCCCCAAGGAAAATATTTTAATACAGTTTATTAATATTTTAATTAAGCAGATAATTGTACAATTGCATAAGGGAGCTCTTTTTCAGTAAGCCTCCTTTAGACAGAGGCTGGCTGAGCTCTATGTGTGTATCTGTCTTCATCTGTCTCGTTTTGCCTCTCTGACACTTAATGTAACATTGCAGTAAAGAATGTGAACTTTGTCCTTCAGCTTGACTAATGAGTCAGCCGGTCAGTCAGATGAATGCCAACGGCATTGTTCATCACCTCGTGAGAGGTATGTTTTTGAACATCCCTCATGGCATTTTTGGTCTACAACTAGCAACCCTTAAACTTCAGGAAAGAGTATATGATGCAATAACACTAAATTACTCTGGAAAAAAGGGATAGATCTTATTTGCATGATTCAGTCATGTATTTTTTGACCGAACTTATGTATGGAATCTAATGAACAACAAACTGATGAACAAAACAGAAACAGAGGCATGGACACAGGGAACAGCTTGACCTAACAGTTGTCAGGTAGGGGTGCTGGGTGAAAGAAGGTGGAAAGATTAAGCATAAAATCATATATACATAACACAGAGATGAAAACAACAGTGTGCTGATAGAAGGAAAGGGGGTGGGGATAGGTGGAGGTAGGCGAAGAGGAGGGTAAGGGGGTCAGAAAGAGACTTTGCTTGGGGTGATGGGCTCACGACACAGTAGCAGATGATGTGTTATTGAGTTGTACACTTGAAACTTATATGATTTTGTGCAACAATGTCACCCCAATAAATTATTTTAAAAAAAAGATTTGAATTAGATCCTATGAAATGTATCAAATTTGGGTAGAGAAGAAAATGTGAGAACATGATGGGCATAGGTATTAATAAACTGAATTGACATAAAGAGAGAAAATGAAGACCATTATTTGAAATATAAAATACCTAATAGTGATGAATAGTATACTTAATTGCTTCAGGTATTTGTTTAAATGATTCAAATCTTTGTTCAAAAAAATAAAATTGGTGTTTAAGAAAAATGTTAACAAAAATAGAGCTGCAGGTCCTCATGCTATTTATGATTTCTTTTTAAATTAAATATTCACTAATCTATTAATCAAGATTTATTGAGCATCTATTAAATGCCACAAAACAGGCTAGGAAAATAAATAGGCATTATTACCATTTACTGATACACAGACCTCAGAAAGACATGGTTAAAGGTTCTAAGAATAAGTTCAATTTCAGGCATATTGAATGTGAGTTGTTTCTGCAAAGATCAAGTAGAGAAAATGAATACACAACCAGATACATGCAGGGCTTGGAATAGAGGTCAAGACTGGAGATGCAGATTTTGAAAATGGCAGCATAAAAGAGTTACAGAAATTATAGGAATGGATGAGATTACCTAGGGAATACTGATCAATTCAAAATGCCTATAGAGCCCTGGCCAGTATGGCTCAGTTGGTTGGATGTCACCCTGCAAAGCAAAAGGTTCATTCTCGGTCAGGGTGCATGCTCTGTTGGTTAACGGATCACTGTATCTTTCTCACATCAATGTTTCTCTTCTTCTCTTTCTCCATCCCTTCTACTCTCTTAAAATAAATAAATAAAATCTTTAAAAAATGCCTATAGACCCAGACCTTAATGAAATAGGAAAAGGAATACAATAGAAGTAGGCTTTAAAGTAGATTTTCTTAAAACAAGTGTGAATATGAAATTCATCAGCATACGGTCAAGATGTCTTTCATTATTTTTTGTTGATTTCTTTACCAAGAAGATCATAGTAGAATATAATAGCAGTTAGAGTACAAGCTAGAGTTGAGATGTGGTTGCAGAATATTGTATTGTATTTTATTGTATTGTGTTGTATTGTATTGTGTTGCATTGTGTAGATTTTAGGAGTGAAGCTTGAAGGTGTTTGGCTAATGAAATAAAGCCCACCAAAAGAATGCAAGGTCTGGAAAGAATATTTTAGAGTGAAGATCACAAATGTCAGAATTAGATTAGATATAACGAATATAAGGGATATACAATTCTTTATTAAAGAAAGTCCTATGTTTTGATATTTTAACTCATATAAACCTGGGGGATTTTAAGTTTTTAAATCTCTGCTATCAGCTGTAGCCTTCTTGTTCGGTAGTGGTCCCTTAAAAATATTTAGCTTAATTCTAAGCCTTCTATAGTTAATTTGTTACTAAAATTTTAATTTTAATTTGATAACTTATCATTCAAAATCATCAATCTAATTTCTTACTTAAAGCTCTATTTTTTATTTTTTTTATTTTTATTTTTATTTTTATTTTATTTTATTTTTTTTTTTTTTTAGATTCTTTCTCCAACAGAAGGATCCCGGTAGCTCTATCAGCCTGGAAGTGGGGTGTGGTTTGCTCTGACTACCTTCCCTCTCTCTCCTGAGCTGTCTCTGGTGTTCGGTTAGGAAAACAGTTGAGGAGACAAAGACTGCTTATCCTCTCACTTGCAGGCCTGTGGTCAAGGATCCTTTCTCTCCTAGTTTACCCAGAACCTGCTCCAATGCGTGATACTTACTTTCAAGTCCACAATTTCATTTGCTTTCATGACTTACAACTTCAGGAACGAGTGCAGGTTGGGCATTTATCTTTAGATCTCTTGAAAACTTGGACATCAAGGGAACTACCTTGCTCTCCTCGCTTTTCTTCATACCCTCTCTCTCCAGGGCTTTTATTCTCTGTTCCAGCATCAAAGGGCACAACAATATATCCAAAGGTTAAATGAATTTTCTACTTGGAAACAAATTGCTAGTGCCCTATTTTTGCAGGACCCCCGTTATGAAAATTATTTTCTTTTGGCCTTTCTCTGTGTTTGGGGATGGGAAGCAGACTCTGTGCCTCTCCACAGGCAAGAGAGTAAAGGAAGTAGCTTCTCTTAAAAACCACTGCACTCTGAAAAGACTGCTCTCTCTCTTCTCTATTTTATTATTTTATTAGCAAAGTTTTCTAAGGAAAAATAATATGGATTTTCTGATGGCACCTTTTAGTAAGCCTGTGGAGGAATGGCAGTCCAACAGTTAATGGATCTCCCGAGTTTAGAATGTGTGATATTTAGGGATTTCTGTTCTTAATTTTGGGCCCTCACACCTATTTTAAAACAGAAACATTCCACTCAATATTTCTTTAGTATACTTAAGAATGAGTACAGATATAGGCTTTGAGGGAGGAAGAAGAAATTAAAAGAGTTGATATGCATTAGATTTTGTTTCTGTGGGAAATAAAAGTTGAGGCTATACTGGGAATGAAGATACCAGCTTAAGCTAAGAAGTAAAAATGTATAATTACTATTAGAGAATGCAGAAAGAGTGACATGTAAACTAATACTGTGCACTTTAAAGACCTATCTACATTGAGCAGTTTATGAGACTTGACAAGAAAAGAAAAAAAGAGCAAAGAGAAAAGGGGGTAAAGATACAGATTTATGAACATATTTATAATGACTGTGACACTTGAGGAAGAATTTTATTAACCATTAACTTTAAAATAATAATTAAACTATTTAGCTTGATGGTTCAACTACATTTTTATTTTGCAATCCAATTTATTTTTCTCAGCTATATAAATCTTATAATCATAATTAATAACTAGTTTAAATTTTAAAAATTAATGATGAACTATATGAGATTTATAAATACATAATGATATTTAAAGTATTTTAAATGTTAATTTATTATTTTGAGTATTAAATCAGAGAACTAGAAAGTCAGAAAAACATATAAAGAAGAGGTTATTATTGTGAGGACTAGTTCTTTCTCTAAATGAATTCTGTCTCCAAACAAGTTAACTAATTTATTTTTTAAAAGTATAGATTATGCTGTTACAGTTGTCCCAATTTTCTCTCTTTTATCCCTCTGCCCAGCATCCCCATTCCCTCCAGCAATTCCCCCCTTAGTTCATGTCCATGGGTTGTACATGTAAGTTCTTTGGCTTCTCCATTTCCAATATTATTTTCAACCTCCCCCTGTCTATTTTGTACCTACCAATTATGTTTCTTAATCCTTATACTTCCCCCCCTTTCTCCCCTCCCTCCTCCCAGCTGATAACCCTCCAAATGATCTCCATATATATATAATTCTGTTCCTTTTGCTTAGTTTGTGGGGGTTTCTTTAGATTCAGTTGTTGGTAGTTGTGAATTTGTTGTCATTTTGAAGTTCATAGTTTTGATCTTCGTCTTATTGTTAAATAAGTCCCCTTAACATTTAATGTTATAATGGCTTGGTAATGATGGACTCCTTTAGCTTTACCTTCAATGGGAAGCATTTTATCTGCTCTTCTATTCTAAATGATAGCTTTGCTCAATAGAGTAATCTTGGTTGTAGTGTTACAGAGCAAGGGCCAGGGACACCCAAAGATACCCCAACCCCGCACCAGGTTCCTTATGCTCGCTGCCAATGGAAAGACGTCTCTCAATGCCAGAGACTGGTGAAAAGGAAAGGAATTATTTATTTACAAGTTATACAGGCTTGGAGTAATGACTTAAGGTCTCCTTTAAGATACTAGAGTTCTTTGGAGTACTCGTTCTCTAGAATACCCACAAATGCACACAGTCCTTCCTTCTCCCCTCTGCCCAGTCCAGGGTACCATATCTCAGGGAAAGAAGTAGAAGTCTGTGATTCAGGCAGCCCTCAGTTCCAACACCATCCGCTGTGTTGCTACTGAGATTTCCAGTTAATCTAAAACTATATGGCCCCTTCTCATGGCCCACCAGCAAGAGTCCTTTCACCCCTTTTCTTCCAGGCAAAGTCTCTCCTGCTTCCTAGGCCGCGTAGCAAAGGGAGCCACCCAAAGCCATGTGGTCATCTCTCTCTCTCTCAGGCCAAAGGGTCCCCATTTCTCCAAAGCCTTGTGGTCCAGAGAGCCTGTCTCTCAGGCTGAGGGGTCCCTACTCCTTCAAAGCCTCGTTATCCAGAGAACCCTTCCTGCAGCGTCTCTCCTGCATTCTTCCGAACTGCTAAGAGAGAGCTCGGCATCACTACTACATCTTGCTTCCCAGCTTCCTAAGCTGCATGGCAAAGGGAGCCCCAAAGCCACGAGGTTCTCCCATCTCACCAAAAGCTGTGTGTTCCAGAGAACGTTTTGGCTGCCGTGCCTAGGTTTAAATACCCGCACAAATCTTCCTCTGCAGCCCCATTTCTGACTCCTCCTTCAATCAACTACACCTGCCAGCACTTCATATTCTTCTAGCTTTATTAGGCTGCCATGTTAACTGTGGGCAGGTGTGGCTTCATGGCACAGAGCTAATCATCTCAAAGCTCTCACACAGGTGCTGTGTCCAGGGGGAGTTGCCTCCCCGTTACACTGTGGGTGGAAGTCACTCCCATCCCCCTGGCTCAAAACATGGCCGCAGCTGTTTAACATATCTATGAAATCAGTTGAAGGTTATAGATATGTTAAATGACCACTCCAGAGGTTATCTGAAAAGCTGCTCTTATACAAAACAGCTCTGAATGGCTCAGCTCCAGGAGTACCAGCCCCTGCCAGTTCAGACTTGTGGGGGTGAGGACATCCTATATATATTTCTAATATTTCCTGGACACCTTGAGTTCTGGAACCCATTACAAATCCCAATTTGGGCCCCGCCACCTTGGCTGCACCCTGTTACAGTAGGTCCTTGCTTTTCATCACTTTCAATACTTCTTGCCAATCCCTTCTAGTCTGCAAGGTTTCTTTTGAGAAATAAGCTGACAGTCTTATGGGAATTTCTTTGTAGGTAACTATTTGCTTTTCTCTCACTGCTTTTAAGATTCTCTCTTGATTTTTAACCTTTGACATTTGAATTCTGATGTGCCTTGGTATGGTTCTCTTTGGGTCCAACATTTGTGGGACTCTGTGTCTCCTGTACTCTTATGTCTGTTTCCTTCGCCAAACTAGGGAAGTTTTCTTTCATTATTTTTTCAAATAAGTTTTCAGTTTCTTGCTCTTCCTCTTTTCCTTCTAGCATCCCTAGTATTCAGATATTGGTACATTTGGAGATGTCCCAGAAGCTTCTTATACTATCCTCTTTTTTTTTTTTTTGGATTATTATTTCTTTTTGTTGTTCTGGTCGAATGCTTGTTTCTTCCTTATGTTCCAACTTGTTCAATGGAATCCTAGCTTCCTCCCCTCCACTGTTGGTTCCCTGTGGATTTGTCTTAATTTTATTTAGTGTAACCTTCATTCCTTCCTTTATATTTTGCTGTACTCAATGAATTCTTTGAGCATCCTAATCACCAGTGTTTTGAACTCTGCATCTGATAGGTTGGTTATCTCTGTTTTGTTTAGTTTTTTTTTTTCCCCCTTAGAGTTTTGTTCTGTTCTTTCATTTGGGCCACATTTCTTTGTCTCCTCAATTTGGCAGCCTCCCTATGTTTGCTTCTTTGTATTTGGTAGAACTGCTTTGACTCCCTGTCTTAGTAGGGTGGCCTATTATAGAAAAGGCATCTGTAAATTGTGTGGGGAACCTTAAGTAATCCCCAGGATGGGGCAACCTGATTCATCATTTTGTGGCTCTGTGTGGGGGGAGGACTCAGAGAAGGGACAATGCCACTGCCTGGTTTCTGGAGGTTTTCCTGGTGCCTATCCTGTTCCCCATCACTTCCCGTACTCCCCATATGTGACTGGTATCCTTCCAGCTTTTCCCTGGTGCTGAATCCCAGAGGGTTAGATCTGCCTATGTTCTAAGCCTGTGTGGGCCCTTTAAGCAGAGTCTCCTGAAAATCTGGAGTTCCTCCTGCTGCCCCAATCCCCACTGTATTTTACTGCCAGAAGTTATGGGGATTTATCTTCCTGGCACTGGAACCCTGGGCTGTGTGGTCTGGCCTGGGGCTGGGATCATCCACTCCCAAGATACCCTCCTGATTTTTACCTACCACATGTAAATGTGGGACTGTCCATTCTGCCAGAGCCTCTCAGTGCCACAGTACATCTCCAAGACTCTCTGCTCCTCCTACTAATCTGGGTGAATGTGCCTTCTTTAAATCCTTGGTTGCCAGACTTCCATACAGCTTGATTTTCTGATGGTTTCAGTGCTACTTGTTTTGAGGCCTAGTTATAATTCTTTCTGTGTTTGCGTGAGGAGGCGAAGCATGTTTACCTATTTCTCTATCTTGACCAGAAGTCAAGATAAATAATTTAGAAGGGCAAATTTCCTTTGGTAATTCATTCATAACTTACACAAAACATATTAAACACATGAAAATGTAACATAAAGGTTACATTTTTATCTCAGTGACCTAATATCACTTCGTAGTATACTAAAGCACTCTAGTCCTGCCCTTGCTGGTGCCACTGTACAGATTACTTCCTGGTTCGGAACCTTACAGGGATCCTATGCCCAAATCCCTCTATGACCTGGTGACTTCCCATATTGGAGTGAATATTAAGAAGAAGCATTTTTGGTCTCTGTGTGCAGTAGCTCAGTTTCAGACTTTAAAGTACTCTCTTCATGGACTATATTTCTATCCTTCTAGCTATTTATTTATTTGGATTTGCTTCCACTCCACATAGATATATGATATCATGACTTAACAATATGAACTCTCCTTCTACATGTCCTCTACTCAAATCCCTGTCACAGTTGTGTGGAATTGGTTTATCTTTCTCCACTGAGATAGCAGAATCAGGTTATTTAAATTACTCTGATCTTTGGTATAGGGTAGAGTGAAAGGAAGTACTTTAAGATTAAGCTAACTCTAGAAAATTATCCTTCAAAGCAAAATTTCCCCCCTGGATAAAATATCCTTGAGCTGAAAATTGTCTTAATAATAAAACTAATTTAGTTTTCAACAGTTCTATGCGGTGATACTATCACTCTTATTATTTCTATTTTAGATATAGTGACTAAGCCACAGAGGCCCAAGGCTACGAAGTTCGTGAGAAATAAAGTTGGGCACAGGACGTGGTCTTTTTTCCACATATTACACTGCCTTACCTGAAACTTCCCATTTATGTCTGTAACATGGCGCCAATTAGGTTACTGAGAAGCTAGGAGAGAGCTAAATGCCCTCCCACATCCCTAGTCACTGGCCAGAGAGAGAGATATGGACTACCCTCCTACCTTTTTCCAGGTGGCCAGTGTTTGGTGCTGCATTTCTTAGAGCAAAGCAAGACTGGGCCACAAATCTTTGCCTTAGTCCAACTGTATAGTTCTGAAAATAGGTAAAAAATTCTCTTACAATATGACAATAATCTGACCATTAGTCCTGATCCTGAGTATTGTGACTATTCTGGTTATTTGAGGCATTGTAGGAATTTTAGTGCTGGGTTGAAAAAGGCTGCTTCAAGGTCTCCCAGAGAGCTTTCCTCTTAGCTGAGAATCTTCCATTAAAATCTCTTGGTTGCATGAGAAAAATCTGGCTGGGTAACACTGTTGACTTATGTAAGTAATACCGTTCACTCATGAAACTCACCTAATAATGCCATGCTCAATTTTTAGTGTTTGATGCCTTTAGCATCAACCTCTCTAATGGGCATGCAATCATTTTGGGGTAACATTCTTCGTAGACTTCATCTGGGCTTTAACCCTGATATGTCTTTTGATCCATGCATTTGCATTCTTTGAAAAAGTACAATAAAGAGTATTACATAGACTAATAAAAGACCATAATAATTGAAGATATTCCTCAATAAAAAGAGACTAGCCTTAGAAGGTGGCAGAGCCATAAATCCATAGTGATATGACAGGTGTCATATTAGTTCTCTATTAATAAGAGTAACACAACATTTTAATTATGTAAACTAATTCAATGATACTAGAGCAAACTGATAGTTTTTAAAGCTGACAATGTTAAGCTTTTTATGGTTTTAAAATGCATGTATAATGTGTCTCTTACAGCTATAAAGTTGAAGTATTTTCCTTGAATTACAAGTCCCTGAAAATAATAGGAAGGCTATTTAACAAACAAACATTTAAAATTTATGAAAATAACTTTTTTATGATTGACATACAAAAAAGCCTTTGGAAACTGCCCCCCTCCTCCTTTTGACAGGCTGCTGCCAAGAGGATATGAATAGTGTCTTTGAGAGATTCACAAACATGTAGAGTGAATGGGGAAGCTCAGTGTGAGAGCCAGACTTTATTCCATTATCTGTATTTTAACCATTCTCAACAAAGTCTGTTCCCAACTCTGTCTGTCACAGTGTCTTAGTGCTGCATCAAACATTGGAATATTTCTCCATTCCTTCCTTCTCTAAACACTCATTTGCCCTGTCTCGCTCTTGCCTGTTTCTTATGTTGGGAGTGGGGGATATTGA
>PVJI01006264.1:0-90577 GCA_004026765.1 Micronycteris hirsuta | reverse complement strand
ATGTTGAAGGGAGTTATATGAGGTATGGAGGAATATCAACAGGGGAGTGGTAGGGGGAGAGGGTGGGAATGGGGCACAGAACAAGTAGCATAAATGGGAGGTAGACAACAGACAAGGGGAGGTTAGAACAGTATAGGAAGTACAGGAGCAGAAGGACTTATGTGTAGGACCTATGGACAAAACTAAAGGGAGGGGAAAGCAGGGTAAGGGGGAGGGGGGAGTGAAGGGGGGAAATGGGGCAACTGTAACTGCATAATCAATAAAATATAGAAAAAAAAAACCTGAATAAAAAAATTAAGGAAGGTACAAATAAATAGAAGCGTAAACTGTATTCATGGAAGAACTGACATCATTAAAATGTCCATACTACCCAAAGCAATCTACAGATTTAACACAATTCCTATTAAAATAACAATGGCGTATTTTCATAGATCTACAACAAATATTCCTAAAATTTATATGGAACCAAAAAAGACCCCAAAAAGCCTCAGCAATCTTGAGAAAGGAGAATGATATTGAAGGGATCACAATACCTGATATCAAACTACAAGGCCACTGTAATCAAAACGGTCTGGTAACTGGCATAAGAACAGACACAGATCAATGGAACAGAACAGAGAGCCCAGAAATGAATTCATGTCTCTATGGTGAATTAATACTTGACAAAGGGGGTACAAGCATACAAAGGCATAAACATAGTCTTTTCAAAGAATGGTGTTGGGAGAACTAGATTGGTACACACGAAAAACTGAAGCTAGACCACCAACTTATACTATACATCAGAATATACTCAAAATGGATAAAAGATTTATGGTAAATATATGTCATGATACCATAAAAATCCTAGTGGAAAACGTAGGCAGTTAAAATTTGAGATATCTCACATAGCAATATTTTTGCCAATATCTCTCCTAGGAGAAGGAAATCAAGGATAAAATAAACAAAATGGGACTATCAAATTAAAAAGCTTCTGCATGGCTAAAGAAACCATCATCAGAATGAAAAGGGAACTGACTGCATAGAGTAACATATTTGCCAATGATACACTGGACAAAGGTTTAATCTTCAAAATATATAAAGAACTCATATGACTCAATGCCAGAAAGACAAACAATCCAATTAAAAAATGGGCAAAGGACCTGAATAGACACTTCTCCAAGGAGGACATACTGAGGGCCCAGAGACATAGGAACAAATGCTCAACAACACTAGCCAACAGAGAGAAGCAAATGAAAACCACAATAAAATATCACCTCAGACCTGCCAAAATGGCTATCATTAATAAATCAACAAAAAACAAGTGCAGGCGAGGTTGTGAAGAAAAGGGAACCCTAGTGGAATGCTAGTGGGAACGCAGACTGGTTAAGACACTATGGAAAACAGTATGGATTTACTCAAAAAATGAAAAATGAAACTACCTGTTGACCCAGCAACTCCAATGGTGGGAATATTCCCTAAAGAGCCCAAAACATCAACTAAAAAGAAGTAATGCACCCCTATGTTCATAGCAGCGCTTTTTACACTAGCCGATATTTGGTAACAGCCTAAGTGCCCATCAGTAGATGAATGGATTAAAAAACTGTGGTACAGTTACACAATGGAATACTATGTAGCAGAAAGAAATAAGTAACTCCTACCTTTTGTGACAGCATGCATAGAACTGGAGACTATTATGCTGGGCAAAACAACCCAGTCAGTGAAAGACAACTACCATATGATCTTATTTATAAGAAGAATCTAATGAACAAATAAAACTAATGAGCAAAACAGAACCAGAGGCATAGAATCATGGAATGGTTTGACAGCCCTAAGGGAGAAGAGGGAGGTGGGGACTGTTTGAAAGAAGGTGAAGGGATTAGTCAAAGAACATACATGAAGGACCCATGGACATGGACAACAGTGTGGCGAGGGACTATGGAACTGCGGAGCATGCATGGTGGAGGAGGGTAAAGAAGGGAAATTGGGACAACTGTAACAGCATAAAAAGTAAAATAAAATGAAATAAAAAATAAAATAAATGTAGAAGCAATTCTTAGCCTGAGGACTGCACAAAAAGAGGCCGAAGGCCACATTTTTTCATAGATGGTGTTTGCTGAACACTGGTATAGACTGACACCATCAAAACTAGTTACTAAGTGTTAAGCAGTATAACACTTTTATACTCCTTGAAGTAGTATAAAAACAAAACATCATGAGACAAACTATCACTACTGTTTAAATTCCACTGTATTTCTAGCAGAAAAGTATTAATAAAAAGCTTCAAATATGTTGAAGATAATCATCAAATAAATTCAACAAATACCATGATACAATTTGACAGTGAGAACTTGTCATGATAAAGAAATTAAATTTTCTGGACTTCTGGGAAGATGGCGGCAAAGGTGAACGTGCCATGCCTCCCCACACAGCCAAACAAGGAAAAAACCAGAAATTTACCTAAACAAAAACAGGCAGATCTGATAGAAAATCGAACTGAGAGGAAGTCCGAAAACCAAAGAATTAAAGAAGATACATTCATCCAGTCTGGTGAGCCAGGAGGAGCAGGGCGGAGGGAGAACACTCGGCGACTCCACCGCGAGCTGGTGAGCAGACAGCAGGACCTCGGTTAGAGGGGTGGTTCCCGCGGGGCTGCAGCACACCGAGTCGGGGTGCCTGACCAAAGCGCGGCCAGCGCCTGGCTCATCCAGACCCAGCGGTGCCGAGACTGGTGGACCAGGCAGGTCCACATTCCCGTGCAGACAAACTGGGAGAGAAAGCAGAGCGCAACCCATCGGTGCAGATTGAAAGCACCTGTGGCGGTGGAGTCGGCGGCGGGAGGAACTCCGGGCCTAACAGGAGAGTTTGTTGGGGAGACCCACGGGGGATTGGAACTGTGCAGCCCTTCCACCGACCCCGAAGTGATCACCGGAGCCAGCACAGAGGGGCTCAAATTGTTTGCGGGAGGCAGTGTGGGTGCGGAGAGCGGAGCAGGCGCCAATGTGCTCTCAGGTCCCGCCCCCACAGGCTACATCACAACATAATGAAAGTGAATTTCCCCGCCCAGGTGAACCCCAAGGCTCCGCCCTCCTTACAGTAACAGGTACACCGAGGGGAAAAAAATGGCCCAAAGAAAGGAACAGATCAAAGCTCCAGAACTAACTGACCAAGAGTTAGAAAACCTATCAGATGCAAAGTTTAAAACACTAGTAATCAGGATGCTCACAGAATTCGATGAAAAATTATCGAAATTGTTTGAACAAATGAGGAGAGATCTGCAGGGAACCAACAGGGATAAGAAGGAAACTGGGACTCAAATCAACAGAGTGGACCAGCAGAAATAAAAAAACATCCAACCAGAGAAGAATGAAGAAACAAGAATTCAAAAAATGGAGGAGGGGCTCAGAAACCTCTAGGACATCTGTAAACGGCCCAACATACGGATCACAGGGCTGCCAGAAGGAGAGGAGGAAGACCAAGAGATTGAAAACTTATTTGAACACATAATGATGGAGAATTCCCCAAGCCGGTGAAGGAAATAGACTTTCGGGAAGACCAGGAAGCTCAGAGAGTCTGAAAGAAGTTGGACCCAAAGAGGAACACACCAAGGCACATCATAATTACATTACCCAAGATCAAAAATAAGGAAAGGATCCTAGAAGCAGCAAGAGAAAAGGAGACAGTTACCTAGAAAGGAATTCCCATAAGACTGTCAGCTGATTTCTCAAAAGAGACCTTGCAGGCAAGAAGGGACTGGAGAGAAGTATTCCAGGTCATGAAAGGCAAGGACCTACATCCAAGAATACTCTATCCAGCAAAGTTTTCATTTAGAATGGAAGGGCAGATAAAGTGCTTCTCATATAAGGTCAAGTTCAAGAGGTTCATCACCACCCAGCCTTTATTGTATGAAATGTTAAAGGGATTTATATAAGGAATGGAGGAATATCAACAGGGGAGTGGTAGTGGGAGAGGGTAGGAATGGGGCACAGATAATTGGGAGGTAGAAAACAGACAGGGGGAAGTTAAGAATAGTATAGAAAGTGCAGAAGCAGAAGGACTTATGGACAAAACTAAAGGGTGGGGAAAGGGGGGTAACGGGGTGGGGGGCAAGAAAGGGGGGAAGAGTGGGACAACTGTAACAGCATAATCAATAAAATATCGTTAAAAAAAAGAAATTAAATTTTCTGACCATAAGTCTCAAGTGATCTCCTAATCGAAACCTCTTGGATAGAAAGTTAAGAAATGACTAATCACACTTTAGGTTTATAACTTTAAGACCCAGAGTCACTATGGGGACATGTGCCTATAAAGATGTAGAAATTCTACTTTCCTTTTTGCAGGTAGTTAAAAATAGCCTACTATGTCTGTTTTTTTTCCCCTAAGATCCTCTAGAAAAGATCTTTTCAACCAATATCATGATTTTTTAAAGTGATTTTTTAGTGGTACCTTGCCAGTAAATTTGTTGGGGATTCTGTGTTCTAGAGTTGAATGAAAGAAAAACACTAAGGACTCCTGGCCAAGATGGAGGCGTAGGAGGACACACTGCGCCGCTGCTCACAACCAGAGAGGATAAACAAGTTGAAAAGCAAAACAAACAACCAGAATGGACAGAGAATCGAACTGAGTGGAAGTTCAACAGCCAAGCTGTTGGAGAGGACATGTTCATCCAGACTGGTAAGTGGGGCGGAGCCGGGCGGAGAGTGAATGCAGCGAGAGGGCAGTTTGCCTGGAGAGACTTACTGCAGGCGCACCTGGCCAAAACGCAACACGAGCACTCAATGAAGCCCGCAGCTGGCGCACCCAGAGAGGCCAGTGGGAACCAGTGGGGCCAAGACTGGTTGACCGGGCAGTCCCTTCTTTGCGGGCAGACAGACCGGGAGAAGGAGCTGGGGAACGGAGCAGACCGAGCGGCCCACCATCACAACCCACCATAGCAGTGGGGTGGGGGGAAGCCTGGACCACCTGTTGAAAGCACCTGAGGGGGTTGAGGCAGCCGGAACAGCTCTCAGCCTCATAGGAGAGCTTATTGGAGAGAGGGTGATTGGGAGCCGGTGGTAAACGGAGGAAGTGCCATTGCTCTCTCCCAGGCCCCATCCCCCAAAGGAAGCATCAAAAAACAATAGGTTGCCCCGCACTGGCGAACACCTAAGGCTCCTCCCCTAACAGGTGCGCCTAAGGAAAAAAAATGGCTCAAATGAAAGAACAGTACAGAGCTCCAGAAAAATTACAACTAAGGGACAAGGAGATACCAACCTATCAGATGCACAGTTCAAAACACTGGTAATCAGGATGCTCACAAAATTGGAAGGAAGTTGTACGCAAATAAATGAACAAATGAAGGATACACTAAAGAAAATTAGGGGAAATGTGCAGGGAACCAATAGGGAAGAGAAGGAAACTGGGACTCAAATCAACGGTGTGGACCAGAAGGAAGAAACAAGAATTCAAAAAAATGAGGAGAGGCTTAGGAACCTCCAGGACATCTTTAAACGTCCCAACATCTGAATCACAAGGGTGCCAGAAGAAGAGGAAGAGCAAGAAATCAAAAACTTATTTGAACAAATAATGAAGGAGAACTTTCCCAAGCTGGTGAAGGAAACAGATTTTCAGGAAGTCTAGGAAGCTCAGAGAGTCCCAAAGAAGTTGGACCCAAAGAGGAGCATACCAAGACACATCATAATGACATTACCCAAGATTAAAAATGAGAGAATCTTAGAAGCAGCAAAAGAAAAGGGACAGTTACCTACAAAGGAGCTCCCATAAGACTGTCAGCTGATTTCTCAAAAGAGACCTTCCAAGCAAGAAGGGGCTGGAGAGAAGTATACCAAATCATGAAAAGCAAGGACCTACATCCAGGAATACTCTATCCAGCAAAACTTTCATTTAGAATGGAAGGGCAGATAAAGTGCTTCTCAGGTAAGGTCAAATTCAAGGAGTTCATCATCACCCAGCCTTTATTATATGAAATGTTAAAGGGATTTATACAAGGTATGGAGAGATATCAACAGGGGGAGGTTAAGAATAGTATAGGAAAAATAGAAGCCAAACAACTTATGTGTATGACCCATGGACAAAAACTAAAGGGTGGGGAATGGGGGGGATGTGGGGTGGAGGGGAATAAAGGGGGGAAAATGGCACAACTGTAATAGCATAATCAATAAAATATATTTAAGAGAAAAAAACATTAAAAAAAAGAATAGCTTTTATGACATACATGAGACTAATTATGTCCTTGCTTAAAACTTTCAACGGTTTCTAAGTGGTATTTATAAGGTTCTACATCATTGGTCCCTACCTACATTTCCAGCCTCATATTCAGTTATTGTCTTTAGTCCAACCATACTAGCTCCTTTATTTAGTTTCTTGAACTCACTTTCTTCCCTTATAAATATTACTGCCACTGCTTGGAAAGAAGCTACCACATTTCTCACCTATACTGATAACATTGACAAATTAAAAATGATTTCTTACTCCGATACTCAGTAAAGCTAGAAGACAGAATCAGATTATCTATGTTTTTTGAAACACACATAACTATCAGTAAAAGAAAATCGAGAGCATAACCTAAGTCACGTATAAATTATACAAATGTTATACCACATTAAGAAACTATATAATTTAAATACATAAACATTACTAATTTTAAAAGTTGAGGTTAGAAATAGATATTAATACATTCTTCTTACAACCTCATAAACTGTTTTGCATACCTCAGAGACTTGTGAATGCTACTTTAGAAACTACTTTTTCACTAAACAATTTTATATAGTATGTCTAAGTTTTTATTATAAATACATTCCATTATACTACAAACCCTCACTTCAAGTCAACTTTTAAAATCTTTATATTTTTGTGTCTGCTTACTCTTAGTTTTTAAAATTATTCCCTCTGGATGACAGTAGTGCTTGCTTTTATATGCTATTTCGCTTTCCGCAGTTTCTTTTACCTGCAGACAACTGTTGTCCAAAAATACTAAATGAAAATTCCAGAAATAAACAATTTATCAATTTCAATTTCATACTGTTATGAGTAGTGTGATAAATCTTGGACCATCGCTCTCTGCCCCACCCGGTATGTGAATCATCCCTTTGTCCAGTGCATTCACACTGTACGTACTACCCACCTTGTTAGTCACTTGGTAGCATTTCATGTTATCAGATGAACCATCTTGGTACTGATATGGTTGTGTTCAACTAGCCATTGTAATTATTACTTAATAACAGCCCCAAAACACAAGACTGGTAATGCTGGAAATAGGGATATGTCAAAAATAATATATAAAGTGCTTCCTTTACATAAAGTTCTTAACTTAATAGGGAATGAAAAACATCATATACTGACGTTGTAAAAATCTACACAGTCAGAATGAATCTTCTACCTGAGAAATTATGAAGGAGGAGAAAGAAATTCATGCTAGTTCGCTGTCACATCTCAAAATGTAGAAGTTATGGTCATGGTGCATGTGAGGTACTTTAGAAAAGGAATTAAGTTTGTAGGCAGAAAATATGAACGGGAAACACACACACATGATTCAGTACTTTTTATGATTTTAGGCATCCAGTGGAGGTTTTGGAACAGATCCCCCACAGATAAGGAAGGGCTATTGTACGTCTAGCTGGACACAAAGAGGGGTGAAAGGAAAAGACTATCATATTGCTTCCCTGTACATTATCAGTTTCTCACAACCCATAGCCACTTGTTTTTTATATAGTATTATAATTTTTATTGTAAGTTGTAATTTTCATTGTAAAGCATACAATATTTTAAGTCTGTTCACAAGGAACAGATGGGAAGTTACCTTCAAAGTGTGGTAAAATAAACAGCACTTGCCTGTTGAAGAAGTACTTTCGGATGAAGACCTCTTCCGAGTAGGGCTACAGTTTATGCTCTCTGATGGTCGCTGGGAAGACTTATCTGATGTTGGCTGGGAACCTGGAGAGAGAAGAGAAGACAGAAATCATAGGAAAATTCAAGTCTAAAAATAACATTAAACCATTCTGTGCTTGCACTGTAGCATTTTAGTTGTTGCCACTGCCATTCCCTGTAATGATACGATTTTTAAGCTGACGATAAGAGGACAACAAACGGAGAACAAACCACACTAGATGTTGCCGACAAAATCTCACAGGTTTCATATATGTAATTTCTCCTGTTAGATTAACAGAGGGAAAACTAGTTTTAGTGGAAGAAGGAACAGAATTAATAATTCCTTTTTATGTATTACTATTAAAAACATACAGTTAAGATATTGCTCGATAAAAATCACTAACAATATTCTAATCAAATTTGTCCCTGATTATTGATTCAAATTCACCATATAAACTGACAGACAAAACTTACAATGTAACCGGATTGTTTCATTTTATAGAATCAGACATAAAACCCACATGTCCTATCTAACCTACATAGGTCACTTTCATACTGTTTTTCCTTGGCAGCATATTCTAGAAGCAACTAATTTATCCATGGAATAGAATAAACCCCCATTAAAGCTGTACATTTAAGGGTTTTTTTTTTTTTTTTGGTTATATACATAAAAGCTCATGAAGACAAAGACTCAATTTCCCTTCAAAATGTCTCACAGTTACACCAAAAGCCCAAATCAATGCAACATAATTTAGCACATCTCTCATTCAAGAGAAAAGTATGTCATTCAGGAAAGATTATTTTCCTGAATAAAATATACTTGGTTCTGACTGGATTCCTTATAACCTAAAAAGCTAGCTGATGAGAATACATAAGGAATGTCATTTCATGTTTGTCAAAAAACTAGTAGCATTCTGAAATGTTCGCTTTTAACTTGAAAAACATTATAAATAAAAAGCCTACATATAACTGGAGGCACTAAAGGTACAAGAAATCAAATACTCGAAGATGCGATTTTGAAGGTCTGCCTCTAAATAACTACTTAATGAAGAAGTGAAGGACAAACAGAAGAACTGAATGCAACTAAGTTTCTATTATCTCCCCTTCTCTAAGAGAAATAGTAAACCATGAATTTTTTTAAATTACATAGTTATCTTCAATCACTGTCACCGTAAATACTCTTTTAGCAGACTCTTAGCATTGCTCAGGTGAGATATAAGACTATGCGTTGCCATTCAAGATCAATAAATTAGATTTCTGGGAAACTGATGTTGTGATAGTACATCCTACTTCTGAAACACAGTGATGACTAATGTAAGATCTAATCAAGAAGCAAGAGTGTTTGTCCATGAATCTTATAGATACAAAGGGATTTAAAAATCCCCTAGAGTGTGGTTCAGATAAGATTTCCATTACATAGCTAAATACAATAAAATACCTAAGAAGTAAATGCCCAGGCATCAATGAAGATATAACTTTAAGTACTAATACTGGAAATTCATATACTGGACAGATAAATATTTCCTCCTCAGACACACAGACAGAAGACAACAGCGGCCAAGAAGCTTGAGACATCACTGAACTCTTTCTTTATCACTATTCTTCTGGTGAATGGGCAAACAACCTTAGATTAAGTGCCAGAAAGAAAGGTTGGGGGAACACTTTCCATAACATCTTCTAAGTGATAAACTAACATTTATTGAATATAGTGTATATGCTTGATACTCTGCTAGGCATTGTAAAGGTGAGGGAGAGAGATAAAAACAGCATAATAGTCTCTGCCCTCAAGGAGCATATTTAGGGTCTTCTATGTCAACACATGTTACATTTCTGGTGGCATTTGTGCCATTCATTCTTGAGTTCTGTCTTCAGTTTCTAGGCTATTTGGTAACTTTTCCCAAATTTCTTGGTCATCTTCATGAAACTCTTGATGAAGGCTTCAACTATACCTTTGATCATCAGGATATCCTGAGAATCACCCTGCCTGGCCTCACCCACCTCAGGGTAAAAGAGGGTACAGGCACTTTCTTCAAAGCTCCTTCTTTTGGTGGCATCTGGAGCTGCAGAGGAGGCAGTGGGAGGTGGAATGGGGGTGAGATCCCCGGAGATCGTTATTGGCAGCTTTGTACAGCAATTCCTGAGAAACTGAAACAATTGAGAGAGAGATGGCTTAGCTTACTTAGCTTCTGAGCCATTTTTCATTTTGTGAAAGTAATGGAGGCCAGCAGCCTAATCTTAGGATTTAATAGGAGATTAGAATAAAACTTTATTCAGGAAGGTCCTCAATTTTCATTTTTAAGTCTGTCTGAATTTCCTGTTCATCCAGAGCAGAGCTGTTCTTGACAATATTCCATATTTGAGGGGAATAAAGTTGTATCCCTGATCTCTAGGGATCAGTAATCATCAGATCTAGACCTTTATTTTATTTCAAAATATTGCTTAAGCAGTAAGAGAATGAGGATACCTGAAAAAAATATTACCTAATGATATAAAGCAATCAAGTTTAAGACTGGGAAGTGATGATATAAATGTATATGCAAGAGGTAGCAACTTATAAAAGATGTTCAAAAGCATGTTACAACTGGCCTAATCATATGAAGTCTACAAACATTATTTCCAATATTGCCAAAAAGTATGTTGTTTTATAAGTGCCACTACGTAGTTGGGTGCCTGGGGAACAGCAAGATAATAACCCAGAGAACAAGCATGTCCATTTCAAACAAGAACAATATATATCTGTTTCTAAACCTAAAACAAAATGCAATGCAGAGCTGAGTGTAGTACAGCATTAAATACATAGGCCATGAAGTAAGGCATGGTGAATTTGATTCCTGGCTCTGCTACAAACTAAATTATAAAATGTAGGCTAGTAAACATACTTGAATGTTGGATTAATAAAGCACTCTAACACATATTATGCCCTATTAGGAAGTGGAACTAATCTGAAATAACTAGCATTTCTCTTAAACGTAAAGAAATATTAGTAAAGTAAGCATCTCCAGTTAAGAAGATAGGTACCTCCAAGGCTGGTAGATAACTACGAGGTTACAAAAACCTCCTATGAAGTGACTCTTCAATTCACTTATATTTCACCATAGCTTCTGCAGAGCTGAGATTTTCTGGATTACATCAATGAAACCAAATGTGTCCAAATAATGAGTCAGAACCAGGAGATGCCTGGCTTTCTGTTCAGCTCTATATTGGGGGGTAAAGTACAGTAATTTTCTGTTTTTCCTATTTGGCTCTTTGGTTCTTCCAAATCATGGTTCATGCCTCAGGGGAGTTACTGCTTTGCTGCTCTATCATGGGACAAATGCTTGTTCATGTCTCCATCAGTGGTTATTTTAGATCTGCCTAGAGAGACACGTGAAGACTCTCCACTGCTCACAGTACAAGTTGGTATATATCCCAGTTCAAAAAAATCAGATACTTCCTCAAATACACAGGAACATGTATCATTTTCATTTTAGATACCAGAGTGCCCATCATTTCTCATTTCAATATAGTGTCAAGGCAAATAATTAAGTATTTTAGAAGTAAACGGAGAATATAAATAGTAATTCCTCAATTCACAAAACTATTGGGTAGAAACTCTACTGACATAAAAGCTTCAGAAATAGGTTTAGAAATTCTACATGTATAAATGAAGCAGAAATTATAGATTAAGCACAAAAGTAATACCTAAATAAAACTACACTTCAACATAAATGTAAGTTGATTACTACAGGAAAACATTTTTTTCAGTTAGAAAAAGAGGCCTTCATGTAAAAAAAAAGGCACACTACTAGCTAAGGAGGAAAATGGAAAAAAGAGAAGATCATAAATTTGGACAATAAAAAGGGAATTAAGAATTAAAAACAAACTTGGAAATGTGAGGGAGCCCTGAAAATTGTTATGATAGTATGATCTCTGGATTTTATTTGGCCATTATTTGATAAGTTTTTAAAGATTAAGACAGGTTCTATGTCGAATTAGACAAAAAGGGAAAAAATAGTACTTTTATAGCAAAACCATAAGATGAAATCATGGATAAGAATGCCAGAAAGTTGAGAAAAAAGAGAACATAACTGGATTTTAAAAGAATAAGAATCTGGAAATCTTCACATTATACACAAGTGCAAACCAAGATGATGCTCTGAAGTTGATCTGTCACGAGATCTTGATTGATGTTTACACCGAAGGAAATGAAAAAATCTATGATAAAAAGGGAATACTACATTTACAGATGCCTGGATGTAAGGATAGTGGTAAATGGGCAAAGATATCAGCATAAATAGAGAAAATTCCCACTGACAATAGTGTCTGTGGGGGTGGCTGGAGGCGTCAAATGAAAACACTGGAATAAAGATTCAAACTAACTAGTTTATTAAAGCCAAGAGTATCCTAGACAACAGAACAAGAAATTTCCAAATGTAAATTAGTTAAAAAAAAAAAGTGAATGAAACCAACAGGTGTTGGATAAATCATGTGTTTCTTTAGTCGGAATCCACTATTAAAATGTTCATAACTTAATATAACATAATTTTGGTCATTCACTATTGGGAGTTCAACACTAAAGACCCAAGTAACTGGGGAAATGGTTTGAATAAGCGGGTTCTTTGATGTTTCTAATGTTAAAAATACCTTTGGGTAAACCCCAGTGAAACAGAGTAAGTATGCTAGATTTGGGAGGAAACTATGCAACAGGCAGTTCAAAGATGAGAAAAATTTATTGTAAAATATTCAAACAAATTTCTAACATTTAAATCACTCCTTCACACCAAAACTAAAATAGTTGCAAGATTTTAATTTTAAGAAATTCCTCTTCTTTTATTATATACACACATACATATGTATGTATGTGTGTGTATGTGTGTGTGTGTGTGTGTGTGTATAAATCAAGGCTATTGGCAATTTTTGTCAAACAGTGACTGAATCAAAACTGTTTATAATTTTTTTAAAAAAAGGATACCTTAGTAAAAGAATATGAACATGAAGTACCAAACTAGTTGGAAACGTCTCATCAGGTTTTTTTGTTTCAAGTTCTGAATGCTTTGCTATGTCTCACATTTCCAGTAGCCCTGGAAGCTTCTGTTGAATGAAGGGACTGCTGAGATAAGAGTTGGTTCTACAATAGAAACAGCTGTTTCCAATTGCGGGAAATACATTTCCTGAAAGCAATACATTTTATCTGACTCACCAATTAAATGTACTGTAAGAGAATGATTCAGAGTTTGTGCTGGATATTTTTTAAGCTAAAAAGTCTGTGTTTTTCTCCTAACAAAACTTTTCTCATATGCCCAAATCAGATAATTCACTGAAATGAAATTCTTTTGGAAATTCCCACAATCAATTTTCTGAATTCATCTCCCAATATTCACAAAATATTCATGGTGTTATCTTATACATCATGCTAGAGAAAGTGTTAGAAATCAGAAAATTCAGATCAATGCTTACATTCTTCAGTTAAAAAGAGAAAAAATTTCAGTATACTTTGCTCCAACCATTAGCTTTGACAGTGAATATACTTTTTCTAAGCCCCAAAATTTACTCCTAATTTATTCTTGGGGGAAAATGTTATCAACACCTACAATATTTCCCACTGCCTGCTTTTCTTATAATCTGTAAACTGTAAATGCAAAAATACCTGATACTGCTCACCCATTTTTGAAATTAGGTTGCAGGTTCTAGCAAATGCAGCCCGTCGTGAATTGAAAATGCGAAAGAACGGGAAGGAAATATCTGACGCTACAGGTCAGAAACTCTTTCTCGCTAGACCTATTTCAGATCTACCTAACACAGATAATTAATTAAATAGAATTAGTTATCAGGATTGGGTGAAACCAGAAACCTAGCCTCACTTAAGGTATAATTGCACTACGATTTCATTTGCAACAAGCTAATTTTAGACTGTCAGTACAATACATAACAGAGGACTATGTAACTTAAAAAACCAAAACACCAATCACCACATAAACATCATTTACACAATGATTAGACCTATTATTCTTTTTAAAACTTCTTAAGATTTAATTTCTTTAGTCCCAAACTATTCGAGTGATTGTCTGGTTGAATGCCCATCTATAAAAGAAGCAGAAGTTAAATGCCTTCCTCCAAACAACTTATGAAAGACTATCATTCCTACCTGTGGCCTTGTTCTGATTTCATTTAATTTCTCTGAAATTTATATCAACATAACTTATCAAATATGTCTGTTGCACTCAAATTAACACTTATGAAATGATTCCCCACAATAACGCTAGTACCTAACGCCCTATACAGTTATTACAGTATTACTGACTACATTCCCCGTGGTGTACTGTACATCCCCATGACCGTTTTGTAACTTCCAATTTGTACCTCTTAATCCCTTCACCCTTTTCACCCAGCACTTTAACTGACGCATCAAATGTCAACCATGAGTTTCTTCTCTGTATCTATGACTTTGTTTTGGCTGTTCATTTATTTTTTAGTTCCAAATAAGTGAAATCATATGGTATTTGTCTTTCTCTGACTTATTTCACTTACCATACTACCTCCTAAGTCCATCCATGTTGCTGCAAATAGTAAGATTTCATTCTTTTCTATAGCCAAGTAATACTCAATTGTTTATACATATGTATCGGCCCTTCTTTATCCAACTGTTAGACCCCCAAATCTCCAGAATTTACTTATAAACAAATTGTGTATTTATTCTTACATGTTCAAACTTCAGTAACCTTCAAAGTACTCTCCATTTGGTGCAATACACCTACCGAGACATTTTTTCCAGTGTTCAAGGCAGTTTTTGAACTCGTCAATTTTGATGACTGCTTCTGCTGTTTTTTGTTTCACCTGTTTCACATCAGCAAAACATTTCCCCCTGAAACATTTCATCCAGGGAAACAAAAATCCCTCAAGGCGAGATCAGGTGAACAGGGAGGATGGGGCACAGGGATCTTCCAGTTTTTGGTGTGGGCAGGTGCACTCATAAATCACCCATCATGAAATGGGCAAAATGTGTTGAAAGAGTCTTCAAATAAAAATTCACTCAAGCCAAACACAACCTCTCACAATGACACTAACTAGAACACAGATGGGATCCTAGAACACTCACCTAGCAGGGTAAGCCTGTACTACTACAATGGGCCCACACTCCAGCAGATAATTTCAGGTTTTTTTAGAGTCCTCCCTCATACATACAAATGTCCTTCTTTCTTTCTTATTACAGCTATTGTTTTAAAGTCTATTTTAGGCGCTCTCCCTCTCCAAAACATGCCTATGCCTCTCACTTTTTCCTCCTCCCCAGGCATGCTATACTTGCCTGGATCTCCAAAGCTCCAAGGGCCCTTCTACCCAGCTGGCTTACTTCTACTTCTGTAACCTCCTAAATAAACTTTCTCTCATAATTTTTTAAAGAGATATTATTTGTTTTGAGCGAGAGGGGGGAGAGAGGAAAGAAACAAAGGGACAGAAACATTGATGTGAAAAAGATACAATCATTTGCCTCTTACATGCCCCCAACCAGGGACCTGGCCCACAACCCAGGCATGTGTCCTGACCGGGAATTGCACCAGTGACCTTTCGGTTTGCAGGCCAGCAAGCAATCCACTAAGCCACCCCAGCCAGGGTAATTTTTCTTATAATTTGGAAAAAAAAGTCTATTTTGTCTGATATGTGTTGCTTACTACACCACCTTCATTTCATTTTCATGAAATCTTTTTCCAGCCTTGTCTTTTCAGTCTGTGTCTTTTGATTTGAAGTGAGTCTCTTGTAGACAGTGTTTGTATGGGTCTTGTTTTCTTTTCCATTCAGCCATCCTGTGTCCTTTGATTAAAGCATTTAGAATATTTATATTTAACATAACTATAGCCACATTTAACTTATTTATTGGGATTTTATTATTTATATTTTTAACTTTCCCTCATCTTCTTAGAGAAGTCCTTTTACATTTCATGTAACACTAGTTGGGTGATTACCTCCTTTAGCTTTTTTTTTTTTTAAGATTTTATTTATTTATTTTTTAGAAGGAGGGGGAGGGAGGGAGAAAGAGAGGAAGAGAAACAGCAATGTATGGTTGCCTCTCACATGGCCCACACTGGGTACCTGGCCTGCAACCCAGGCATGTGCCCTGACTTAGAATCGAACCGGGATCGTTTGGTTCCTAGCCCACGCTCAATCCACTGAGCTACACCAGCCAGGGCCCTCCTTTAGCTTTTTATTGTCTGGGAAGCTCTTCATCTCTCCTTGGATTATAAATGACAGCCTTAAAAGGTAGAGCAGCGGTCCCCAACCTTTTTGGCACCAGAGACTGGTTTTGTGGAAGACAATTTTTCCACAGAACAGGGGATGAGGGGAGACAGGAGGTAGACAGACTCAAGTAATAATGCAAGTGAAGCTTTGCTCACTTGCTCACCGCTCTCAACCTGCTGTGTGGCCTGGTTCCTAACACATTTTGTACCGCATAGAAATCTCTAAGATACGCCAGGGACCGCACATTTTGGGGCAAATTGCACGTTATTTTTTTAAATCATCATAACTACAAGTCATAATGCACTTTAGGTGTTGTTTTTCAATAATTATAACATTTTATAATTAGAAAACCCTGTGAGCAGTCCTTAACAGATGGCGTGCAAAACATGAGAAAACTCATGAGCAAAACACGAGAAAACTCGTGAGCGGTACGAAAGGTGCTACCAGGCCATGGACCAGTACTGGGGGTTAAGGAACCATGGAGTAATCTTCATTGTAGGTCATTACTTTTCAACACTTTAAATATTCTGTGCCAATCCCTTAGGGTCTGCAAAGTTTTTGAGAAATCAGCTGACAGACTTCTGGGAACTCCCCTGTATGTAACTCACTGCTTTTCTCCTACTGCTTTTAAGGTACTCTTTTGGGTATTTCATGTGTCTTGATGTGGGTGTCTTAGGGTTCATCTTGTTTGGGTCTCTGTACTTCCTGGACTCGTATCTAGTTCTTTCACCATTAGGGAAGTTATCAGTCATTATTGCTTCAAATATATTCCCCATCTTTTGTTCTCTCTCTTCTCTTCCTGACACCACTACGATACAAATGTTGTCCTAGTGGTCACCAAAACTATCTTATTAAAAAAAAAAATTCTTTTAGCAGTTCCAGCAGGGTGTTTTTTTTTGCTACTTTGTATAACAAATTGCTGTTTATTATAATCTGCTTTTGATTACATCTAATGTATTGTTCATTTCTGGCTTGTTCTTTTCTTATGGATTCTATCTTTTTGTATAAGTTTTCAGTGAGTTCATCTATTCTTCCTCTAAATTCATCGAGGTTCCTTATAACCAGTGTTTTTAACTCTGCTTCCACTTTTTGGTTTATTCATTTTCTGGAGTTTTGTCCTGTTCTTTTGTTTGGGACACGTTTGTCTCATTTTGGCTGCCTAAGTTTCTATGTATTAGGTAGATGTACTATGTCTCTCAGTCTTGGCAGGGTAGCCTAACGGTGTCCTGAGTGGCCCATTGGCACAGACTCTCAGGTAAGTGAGCCAAAGGCTCCAACGGCATTCCTTCTGTGGGTTTGTGTGCCCTCCTGTTGTAGCTGAGCCTTGATTTCTGCTGGTACTTCAGTGGTGAGACTGATCCTCAAGGCTGTCCGGCTTTGAGGAGTATCCATAACTACAGTGAATGAGCTGTTGTTCAGAGGTTAACCTCATAGAGCAGGATTTACTTTATTGGGGCTCTGGTTACTGGTGAATCCAACCTTTGGGTGTGTCATATGTGGAGGTAATTTGATGGTGATCGGGTTCTATCTGAAGCTGGTTATCAGGTATGTGGGTTCAGGGGTTCCTAGGAGGGGTTCTGGTGCAGGCTAAGGGAAGCCACCACCTGTGTCTAACCCATGGCCACCAGGTGTGAGCTACAAAATTATCAGTGCTTGTTAGCTGCCTGTGTTGGGCTTGGAGGCACCTTTGAGACGATGGCTGCCAAAAGTGCTGAAGGCCACTTAGAAAGATGTTCAGGGCATGCAGAAGTCAGCAGCAGTTTGTTTGGGGTTTGCAAATCTTTGGAAGATTTAGGACAGTCCATAATGTGGGCTGAGGCTGGGAGCTTGTGAGGAACAGCTGTTGTTAGAGGTCTGGGATAGTGTGCAGGTAGGGTGGGGCAGGGTTCAGGGAATCACCGGGTTGGGACAAGTGGTGTTAACCAAGATGAACTCAGATACCATAGCCACCTGGACATCCTATCTGTGCTAGGTAGGGCTCAAAAAAGGACCAATGGTTCAGCCAGAACTTTTGTCTGGGAGAGAGTTGCCCCTCTACCCCTATCCCTAAAGCCAGACAATTCAGTTGCTCCCTGTATGCTTCTGGAGCTTTTCAAACTGCTGTCCTTTTCCTGGAACTTAAGGTGAGTGTGGATGCGTAAATCTGTACTCAGGCCTTTTCAGAGGATGACTGGGTCTATACCAGCCATGTGTCTCACACAGATGTAATCCCCACTGATTTTCACAGCAAGATGTTATGGGGACTCCTCTTCCTTGTACTGAGTGCGCTGGTCTGGGGAGCTTGGTATGGGGCTGGGAATTCTTCCTGCTCAGGGAGGACTTCTGCAAATGAAAGATCTCTTCTGATTTTTAACCACTGCATGTAGGGTGGGACTAGCCCATTTTGAGTCTCTCCACCTCTTACCAATCTTATTGTGGCTTCTTGTTTATATTCTTACCTAGTCCTCATGTGGGTCTCAAGGTGGTGGTTCAATAATTTAGCTGCAATTTTGATGCAGTTAAGGGAGAAGATGAGCAGTGTTCAGTTCTCCATCTTGATGGGAAGTCTCTGGTAGTCCAGGCTTTAAAAAAACTAAACTGGTTTTGGAATAATTTTAAATTCATAGAAAAGTTACAAAGACAATACAGAGCAAGAATTATCTTCCTTTACCCAACTTCCCATAATTTTAACGTCTTACGTTAATCAGTGTATAATTGAGATACACTGCTCAAAACTATGAAATTAGCACTGATGTAATTTTTCCACTTATTTCCTTTTCCTGTTCCAGTGTCCAATTTAGGATATTACAATGTATTTAGTTGTTTATGTTCTTTATGTTCTCTGATCTTTGCAAGTTTCTTAATCTTTCCTTGTTTATCCAGGTCCTTGATACTTTTAAAGAGTACTGGTCCGATATTTTGTACAATGTCCTTTTGTTTGTTTTCTTGTAATTAGAATGGTGTTATTTTTTAAATTGTTTTATTGATTATGTTATTACAGTTGTCCGAATTTTGCCCTCTTTGCCCGCCTCCACCCAGCACCCCCACTCCCTCAGGCAATCCCCCACCATTGTTAATGTCCATGGGTCATGCATATAGATTTGTGGCTACTCCATTTGGCTATTTGTAACAACCCAATTATAATTAATCCC
This sequence comes from Micronycteris hirsuta, assembly GCA_004026765.1. NCBI lineage: Eukaryota > Metazoa > Chordata > Mammalia > Chiroptera > Phyllostomidae > Micronycteris > Micronycteris hirsuta. Next base: position 71,393 of record PVJI01006264.1, on the reverse strand, counting down.
CTCACTCCTTCACCCATTCCCACACCACCCTCCTATCTGGCAACCATCAAAACACTCTCTGCATCCATGATTCTGTGTTTCTTCTTCTATGCTTACTTTGTTCTTAAGATTCAATTGTCGATAGATTTGTATTTGCCATTTTATTGTTCACAGTTTTGATCTTCCTTTCTTTAAATAAGTCCCTTTAACATTTCATATAATAATAGCTTGGTGACAATGAACTCCTTGAGCTTCACCTGTCTGGGAAGCTCTTTATCTGTTCTTCGATCAAAATGATGTCTTTGCTGAGTAGAGCAATCTTGGCTGTAGGTCTCTAGTTTTTATGACATCGAATATCTCTTGCTAATCCCTTCTAGCCTGCAAAGTTTCTTTTGACAAATCAGTTGACAGTCTTATGGGAACTCCCCTGTAGGTTAACTAACTTCTTTTTCTCTTGGGGTATTTAAGATTCTCTTTATCTTTAACCTTTGGCATTTTAATTATGGTGTGTCGGTGGTGTGAGCCTCTTTGCATTCATCTTGTTTGGGACTCTGTGCTTCCTGGACTTGCATGTCTATTTACTTCACCAAATTAGGGAAGATTTCTTTCATTATTGTTTCAAGTAGATTTCCAATGTCTTCTGCTCCTTCTGGCACTCCTATTATGTAGGACCTCTAGAAGTTGTCCCAGAGGCAAGCAGCTTATACTACCCTCATTTTTTTCTCCTTGTTTTGATTGGTTGTTTTTTGCTTACTTATGTTCCATATCATTGATTTGTTTCTGGGTTTCCCTGAAATTGTTCATTTCAATTAGTGTAGCCTTCATTTCTCACTGGATCTTTTTTAGGCGATTTAGGTCCTCACTAAGTTCCTTAAGCTCCTTATAAAGTGTTCTGAATTCTGCATCTGAATGATTGCTTATCTCCCTTTTGTTTAGTTCTTTTTCTGGAGTTTTGACCTGTTTTTTCATTTGGGCTATGTTTCTTTGTCCACTCATTTTGGCAGCCTCCCTGTGTTTGTTTCTATGTATTAGGTAGGGCTGCTCTAACTCCTTGTCTTCGTAGCATGGCCTAATATAGTAGGTGACCTATAGGGTCCAGTGGCACAGCCTTCCCTATCACTCAAGGTGTACCCCTTGTGTGGGCTGAGTACACTCTTCCCTTGTATTTGAGCCTTGGTTGTTGTTGGCATATAAATGGGAGGGATTTACCCAGGCCAGTCAGCTGCAAGGATTGGCTGTGACCACTTATGACCACCCTCCATGGAGGATCAGCTGTGCTAGGGCAGGGTGGTAGTGCTCAGACTTGGCCTGTAACTGTCCACTGGGTGAGCTGGCCCTGGGGATTCCCAGGTGGTGCAGGCCAACATGAGCCCCTACCCGTGTTTTTTCTGGGGCCACTATGTCTTACCTATAAAGCAATCTGAGGCAGCTGCTATTTGTGCTGGGCTTGGAGATTCCTGGGCAAAGCCAAGGTGTGAATCTAAGCTCCTGCTGCTAGTGCCTAGCCTGGGGCTCACTGAAGTCCTTTGGCTGTTGCTTGTGTGATAGGATTTAGGAAGTAGTGAAGCAAGAGCCAAGACATGCCATTAATATGGGAAAGTAGCTTGGGTGGGCTCAAAAGTTAGGTGGGATTGAGTATCTGGGGATCCCCAAGGCAGATCAAACAGTGTTAGCCAGATTGATGGAGTCTCAGACATAGCACCTTGCTTGACGACTCTCTGGGGGAAGGTTTAGAAAAGGGACAATGGCCTCTACTTGCTTGGATACCAAACACTTCAGTTTCTCCCTATATACCACTGGTGCCTTTCAAGCTGCTACTCCAGTACTATAGCTCAGTGAGTCAGTTTGTGTAGGTGAGTGCACATGTGGGTTCTTTAAGAGGAACTGCCTGGGGCTCCAGAATTTTCTTCCACTGACTCAATGCCCACTGGTTTTTCTAGCCAGAAGTAGTGGGGACTGGAACTGGAACTTCCTGGCACTGAAACCCTGGGCTGGGGAGCCTCGTATCCCTAGCTCTCAAGAAATGCTCCCTAAATTTTTTATCCACCACACGTGGGTGAGGGACCAGCTCATTCAACATGTGCACAACCTCCTACCAGTCTGGATGGATGTGGTTTCTTTAATTCCGTAGTTGGCAGACTCCTATTCAACTTGATTACTGATGGTTCTGAGTGATAGCTCTACACTTTAGTTGTAATTTTGATGTGGTTATGCGAAGAGGAGAGCGGTATCTGCCTACATGGCCATCTTGACTGGACACATCTGCTTACTGGTTTTTTAAAAAGAATATCAGAGGCTTGAATTTCCCTTAAAATTTATTATATAAAAGGGAATATGTTACCATTGTGATTTATTATTGCTGAAGTTAAACTTAAACTTAGTTAAGGTAGTGTCCACTAGGCCTCTTTACTATAAAGTTACTAGTTTTTCCTCTCCATATTCTGTTCTTTGGAATTAGGTCACTAAATCCAGCCTATAATCAAGAGGAAGGGAAGTGAGTTCCACCTCCTTGGAGAAAATATATTGCATATATTATAGGGGAGATTTATCTTATTCTTCCATTTATTTAATCACTTATTTACATTGCCATAGACTCATGAATACCTTATTCTTTAGGTTATAGTCCATTACTGTTATTTATTTTGTTGCTTAAACTGTTCCTGCTTTGGCCCTTGAGAGGTGTTTTAAGATAACAATGTCATGAAGGTAATTGTCAATTTTGTAACACATGATATAGTAAGTAGTTTTCTGGACATATTACCAGGATACCAATTAATGTATAATGAAGATATCTTCAAGTTATGTATGAAAAACATATCAAGTGAAGACTTGGTGGGGTAGCTAAGTTAGTTAGAGCATCACCCTGAAACACCAAGGTTGCAGGTTCTTTGAAGACATTCGAAAATCTTTCCCCTTTTACTTCCCTTTCTGTAAATGTGCTTCTAAATATATCTTCTCTATCACTACCTAAGTAAAAGCCTCTACAATATTTGTGTGGGACAATCTCCAAACAGATGCACCTGATTTTTCTCTAATCCATCTATCATAATGCTATCAATAGTAGCTTAGCAAATAATTCCTCTGCTTTAAAATTCTTAACTTCCCACTGCCTATAGGGTACACTCCAAACTTCTTAGTATCTTATATAAACAAGAAGCTTTATGATCTGCTTTTGCCCACCTTTACAGCCTCATGTTGTGGGTCCCATATCAGACTATTTAGTTTCCTAAGCATAGTATCAGATCCAGAAAAGCTTGTTTATAATACTCTCCACCCTCTATTCTTTGCATACTAAACTTAAAACATTTTCCTACCTCCTTTTAAGTAAGTCCCTCTCTCTGCTCCCTAAAACACCTTGTGAATATCTCAAGTTTAGCAGATGTCAATAATTATTTGTATATATGTCTATGTCTTCTGTTAAACTATAAATTCCCCGTGAACAGAAATTACATCTTATTCATGTATGTATTCCTTGCACCTGGCAAACAACAGACACAGAGTAATTGCTGAAGGAACAACTACTATTACAGTAGTTAAGATTAAAAAATCAAATACATGCACTGGCCAGTGTGGTTTAGTTGGTTGGAATGTCATCCTGTAGACTGAAAAGTCACAGGTCTCATTCCTGGTCAGGGCACATATCCAAGGTTGCAGGTTTGATCCCTGTTCAGGGTGAATTTGAGAAGGCAACTAGTTGATGTTTCTCTCTCACACTGATGTTTGTCTCTCCCTCTCTCTCTCTAAGAGTAATGAAAAAATGTCCTTGGGTGATGATTTAAAAAAAAAAAATCCAACAGCCCAGGCTCGTGTGGCTCAGTGGGTTGGTAGGTCATCTGTAAACCAAAAGGTTGCAGGTTCAATTCCTGGTCAGGGTACATGCTGAGGTTGCAGGTTTGGTCTCTGGTACAAGCGTATACTATAGCCAAATAATCGATATTTCTCTCTCACATTGATGTTTCTCTCCCCTTCTCTTCTTCTTTTTCCCTCTAAAGTTTTGCCTAAACAAGACAAGTTCTGACTTTCAAAGTGATCCGATTAGAAGATACTCCATGATATATTTAGTACTTTTTACTTATTTCCCTTAACTAGAAATCTTTTTCTCAACTGGTTTTAAGCAGATAGGTAAGCCAGTTTTCATGCGTACCTGAAAAAAATTCCTATTAGAAAATCAAGTCACACTTCTATCCACCTATCAAGAGTAGTTGTGAAGAGGAGAGATTCTAAAATACACACCAATTAAAGAAAATTTTCAATTTACAATATAATCAACACATGGGTGGGCAAAAGTAGGTTTAAAATTGTTCATATGGAAAATAACACAATAATTAATACATAATACATGAATAAACTCTTTTGTGTACTGACAACTGTAGACCCAGTTCTGTTCAGCCCTGTGTATCTGTTCTTTGCCTCTGATTCCTGGCATAGAGTTTCAAAAACCTTGGGAATTCACGATAGGAGTGTTCTTTTATGCCAAAGAGGTAACTTAAGGTGGACCCTGAGATAGTATCAGGTTGGCAGTTGTCCACTAGAAAGACCAACCACATGACTAGAGGGTTGAAACTTTGGGCCAGCCCAATCTGCAGTAGAGATCTAGAAATTGAATTCAAGTATCTGGCCAATGACTTAATCAATCATGACTATATAATGAAGATAATGAAGCCCCAATCAAAACTTTGGACACAAAGGCCTAGTGGAACTTCTTGGTTGTTGAATACAATGATGTGCTGGTAGGGCAACATACCCAGACCCAGAGATAGCATGGAAGCTCTGTATCCCTCTTTGCACCCAGACAATGCCCCATGCAGCTCTTCATTTCCTGATCGGTATCCTTCATAGTAAAAGTATAATCATAAGTGGTTTCAGTAAGTTCTGTGCACAGTTCAACCAAATTATCACAGTTAAAGGATTGTGGGAAGCCCCAAATTTATAGCAGATTGGGCAGTGTGGGTGAATGGGACAATGAAATTTGCAGCTGGCATCTTCAGTGGAAGCAGTCATCAAAATACTTGGCTCTTGCCTGGCTGGTGTAGCTCAGTGGATTGAGAGCGGGCCGGGAACCAGAGGGTCCCGGTTCGATTCCCAATCAGGGCACATGCCTGGGTTGCAGGCCAGGTCCCCGTGAGGGCCATGTGAGAGGCAAACATACATTGCTGTTTCTCTCCCTCTCTGTCTCCCTCCCTTTCCCTCTCTCTAAAAATAAATAAATAAAATCTTAAAAAAAAAAAAAAAAAAGACTTGGCTCTTAACTTGCAGGGTCTTCCCTAACTGCAGGTGGTTAGTATCAGAACTGAAATGAATTGTAAGACAACCAGCTGGTGACAGAAAATTGGTGCCAGAACAGTGACTTTAAAAAGGTCTCAATGTTTTTGTATGTTATTTGTTTTAAAGGAGGAAAAAAAGGGCAAGTTCTTTTTCTTCATGCAGATATTTTTATATGAAATAAATTTCCCTGCTATCTCATGCCCCGAAGGCCATGAAATCCAGGCTCACATTCACCCTCAACCCAACTCCTCGTACTGGCCTTCTGAATGCTTTTAATGTCCATGTGGAGGATACATCCGACAACCTAACCTGTCATCATACCTCACCCTCACCTCAATTTTCCCAACTCCTAAAAGCGCCTTCTCACAATTCTTAAATTAGGGGTTGCAAATGCAAGTATGTCTTGGTGCCGAACATACTACTTAAATAACTGAATTGGACCATATATAACACACAACAGGAAACTGTGAGTACTAAAGAAAACTAAAGAATGCATGCCTCAACTAAATGGGGTGGTAGAGCGGAGGGTGTCACTGTAAGACCCAGCCATTAGTGTCATCCAAAAAAATGTAGATTGTTGTCAGATATTCTGATTTTTTAAAGAGAACCAGAATTCTGAACTAGAAATCTCCAGATTTTTAAATTTCAGCACTTTAAAAAAACTTATAGAGATAATCACAAAAGGTCACAATAAACCAAAGGCTGGTGGTTTTTAACCACTGTTTTAAATATTGCAGTTCCCCAGAGCTGTCCAAAGTGCTCCTCTTTTCTCACTCTATATTCTCTCTGTAGGGAAATATCTTCGTTGTTATGATGATCAACTGATAATAAGACTATTCATAAATGTACAGTCTAGTTTTTGTAGTGTTTCTATAAACTGAAATTGTTCATACATAACTGATAAAGAGAAGAACACCAGCATAATATGGAAGTACTGTGAACTGATACATGATTTTTCAAAGCACATTAATGTTTTGAAGCACCAAGTTAGCAGTTGAACAAAGAGTACGCTAACCAAAACTAAATGCAGTGAACCACTGAGAAATGCCGTTTTGTTCGGAATGGTCATTCATCCCACATTCTTCCTTGTGGCTCCAAATGGTCACAGACTTTCCTACAAACACTTATTGTTTAGTTTTACCCAATCTTCACACAAAAGAAACAAAAACGATAAACCAGAACTAGCTATATCTGGCATCACTTATTTATTGGCTAATTATGTACTTTTATGTCTACAACTGAGCAGCTTCACCCCTTCTTTAGACACCCTTCTGTCAAGCTACTTTCTTATTTTCCTACAAAGTCCTCTGTTTGCCCTGGCTGGTGTAGCTCAGTGAAATGAGCGCTGGCCTGTGAACCAAAAGGTCATGGGTTCAATTCTCAGTCATGGCACATGTCTGGCTTGTGGGCCAGGTCCCCAGTTGGGGATGTGACAGAGGAGCAAACAATCAATGTATCTCGCACACATTGATGTTTCCCTCCCTCTCTTTCTCCTTCCCTTCCTCTCTCTCTAAAAAGAAATAAGTAAAATCTTTAGAAAATAAGGCCTCTGTTTACTGTAGTATTTTCTTGTTCATTAAACAATTTAAACATGTCTTTTTAACTATTGCTGGTATTTTTTGGAATTATTATTTTCCTTGGTTATCTAGTTACAAAGTTGCATAGGTTTTGAGAATCTGCTCCTGTTTTGCAAAAGCCATTTAATTTTTAGTGATTTTGCCAAATGAGTTTTTAAAAAACTTAGTGAAATGCCCATATCTCCAGCTCAAACGTCTTTACTGAGTTACACAACTAGATATCCAACTGCCTGTTCAACAGCTCCACTTGGATGTCTAAAGGCATCTCAAAGTTAATATATACTACAAAGCATACTTGTGTTCTCCCTAAATCTGCTCTTCCTGTCTTCTCTATATTAGGTCACAGCACCACAATCATATGTTCACACAGAAGTTTGCCAACATCCCCATTTAAGTAATATCTCGTCTAGATTACTTTTTGCTATTGCCAACTAACTAGTTTCCTAATAACTATTTTTGTCCTCTAATACTTGAGCCAGAATGATCTTTTAAAAATGCGTAACTAAAATCAATATTCTGTCTTTTGCTTTTAGTATAAAATCCAAACTCTTTAACATATGGTCTGGCTTTCTTTCACCACAACTCTCTCACCACCTTCTCTTTTGTAGTCCTTCTTCTACCACAATGATCCTCTTCCCCCATGCTAGTTTTAAAAAAAATGACTAAGCTCCTTCCCAGTTCAGGATCTTTAAATGTTCTTCAGCCCTGGCTGGTGTAGTTCAGTGGATTGAGCATGGGCTGAGAACCAAAGGGTCGCTGGTTCGATGCCCAGTCAGGGCACATGCCTGGGTTGTGTGCCAGGCCCGCAGTGGGGGACACATGAGAGGCAACCACACATTGATGTTTCTCTCCCTCCCTTCCCTTCTGTCTAAAAATAAATAAATAAAATCTTTAAAAGTGTTCTTCACTAAGCTTGAGAAGCTGCTAGCTTCTTATCCTTCAAGTTTCAACATTTTACCCCCAAGACATAGCTAGTATTTCTTATCTAAATAGGTACTCCCTTTCCCCTAATTATCCACCCTAACAATGTTATATTAACTTGACAGTATTTTTCTCAATTATGCCATTATTTATGTGCTTACCACTACATTGTTTATCCTTTTTCACTAAAAGTTAATGAGGCCAGATATCATGTCTTTACTCTCTACTATATGCCAGTGGCTAGAAAAGTGCTAGATGATTTGGAATTTAATAAATAAATGAATGAGTGGAATTCTGTTTACCTAGCTAGCTAACTACGGCTTATCCTTCAGGTAGCAGTTTTGGGTCTCTTTTTCTTTCTCTTTTTTTTTTTTTGAGGGAGAGAAACATCAATCACCTGCCTCTCGCATGCCCCCAACTGGATACTTGGCCTGCAACTCAAGCATGTGCCGTGACCGGGAACTGAACTGGCAACCTTGTGGTTCGCTGGCCAACGCTCAATCCACTGAGCCAAACCAGCCAGGGCAGGGTCCCTTTTTCAGGGAAGCCTCGCTGGGTGCAGCCCCCATTTCATGCTGTCACAGAATCCTGTACTTCATATTAAGATTTATGTATGCGCGTGCGCGCGCGCACAAACACAGTCTGTCCAGAAAGTATTTTTCATGTAATATGAAAAACAGACACATTTATTGAAGAAGATGAAAGAAATACTGTACATAGTACAATGAGACCTCAGTCCCCTTCAAAGTATAACACCTCACCTTCTTCAGGTGTGGAGAACCAGGTGACTTCCATTGGGACAACTGGGCCTTCATTTCTGGATCATAGCTGTAGACTTGGATTCCTCTCTGGTTATGACCTTCTTGAGGAAATCTGGTTCATTGGTAGTGGTTTGAACCAAATCATTAGCAACTGCAGCATGATGTTCCTTCTGCTCTGGTAGCAGAAGCTATGGAACTAATTTTGCCCCGACAAATTTCGTGCCAAGATCCTGGGTCAAAATCTCAGACACAGTAGTTTTTGGAATCCCCAGATCAGCTTCTAGTTCTCACACTGTCAGTCACTAATCTTTGTTGATTGGAGCTCGTACACACTCAATATTCTCAGGTGTTCTGCCTGTTGCAGACCTTCCAGAATGTGGATCAGTTTCAACACATTCTTGACCATCTTTGAAGCATTTGTGCCACACTTTTGTTTGTGCTGCACTCATTACATTGCCCCAAAAAGTCTTCTGAATCATCCAAATAGTTTCCGCAGAGGAATGTACAAGCTTAACGCAAACTTTGATGCAGATTCATAGCTCTACTTGCTCATTTTGAATGTGATGGCCACAAAGTACACATGATCATTCAACTCTGTCTATTTCCCCCACTGACTAGTACAGTGAAGTCATTATTCATGTATGTTCATTCTTGTCCACTCTCCTTGGCTGCAAGGTTACATCATTGTTACACAGATGTTCTCAATATATTAATAATAGCTATACTTTTTCCGGACAAACCTCATATATGTGAGGTCCCTTATATCAATTTTAATGACATTTAACATGTAATTTTTTTTTAATTCCCCATCTCTTCCACTATAAGTTCAATGAGAACAATAAAACTATTATATCAGAAAGACCCACAAAGTAGAATACCTGGCAGAAATATTCAAAAACTGTTAAGTATTTATCAAAAATTTGTTGAGGTGGTTACTAGTCTTATCATGGTGATGACTTTGTAAGGTATATAAATGTTGAATCATTATGTTATACACCTAAAACTAATATAATACTGTATGTCAACTGTAATTAAAAATATATTTTAAAAATAAAATCTTTTTAAATGCCTAGGGGGTGAATTATATCCTGTTTTCTTCAAGAGTATACAGTTAAATACTTTACTAAAAGGTCTTAGATTGCCTATCATCAAACAATTGTTTTAATTTTTAAACAATTTTAAAAATGTAAAAAAACTTTTGTCGAATGAATCCAATTAAAGTTTAAGATTTTTTTCTCTTTATTACAGTGTTAAAAACTAAAGAACGCTCAGCTTTTCTACCAATGTACCTTTTTATTTTTCAAAAGTTCATGAATAATAAAAATCAGGAACAAAACCTTGTTTTTGAGGGCCTTATCATTTCCTGAAATGCACAAGTTTTTAATCTTTTGGGTGAATAATACCAATTAACAGCTGTGTCCTTACTATGTGCAAATCACATTGATAAACACTATAATATCATATACTTTCTAATAATAACCCTACTAATTCCATTTTATACTAAGTGATATTGAGGCTTAAAGAGTTTACTTGGAGTATCTGATGAAATGTATGAACTTTCCCCTGAAAAATACACACAAGCATACATACACATAATTTTACTTACAATATCAGGTTTTATGGACTTCCTAAAGTTATTTACAAACCCTTAGGGTTGAGATTGTTGATTTAAAAATTCCTCGCTTAGAGATATTGTCAGTATCAGTGATTTTCAACTGGTGTGCCTGTTGCAAGAATTTTTAAAACATGCAATATCTGACTAGACAGGGGCATTGCCTTCTTCTCTCTTAGACTGTCAAATAAAAAAATGACAACAGCCAGCACAATAGCCATCCAACGTGAATGAATCAAAATTATATCTATTTTTTGTCAGATAGACAAAAAATTATAATTTCAGTAATTAGTCTGTGTATGCCAAGAGAAGAAAAAGGTTGAAAATCACTGCCCTATATGAATGAGCAATGGTTCCTCTTCCTTAATTTCTATGTTTTCCACCCTTAAAAGACTTCCTAGACATTACAAATGAATTATCTAAATTTGTTTCATGCCATTTATTATCCAATGAAACAGCTCTTATAAAGATACTTAAAGGTATTCTGCAAAATGAAGTCCCTCTGAATATTCAGTTAAATTTTATAAAGTTGATAATTTGAATGCTTAGATTTTTATTAAGAGACATATAGGATTAAGATCATACTCTTCCTATAACATAGAAACATTTATAATTATTGGATTAGTGCATACAATAAACCTAGCATACTACTAACAGATATCTATGAGCCATTTCTCACTAAAGAAACTGTGTAATAATAGCTTACTTGCATAAGAAAGATAAATCATTTTTCTTGGTTTCCAAAAGATGATTATTATTTGTTTTGCTAGTGATATCTCTTCTCAAAACTCAAAAGTAATGCAAAGACATGCCTTATCTTACTTCTCACATCTATTGAAAGTGAAAACTCTGAAGAGAGCATTTCAAAATGTTTATAGAAACAAAACCTATAGATCTATTAAAAGTTCATGTACAGCCCTGGCTGGGTAGCTTAGTTGGTCAGAGCACCATCCCAACATACCAAGGTTGCGGGTTTGATCTCCAGTCAGGGGACAAAGAAGCAACCCAATGAATGCATGGACAGGTGGAAAAACAAAATCGATGTTTTTTTCCCTCTCTTAAAAATTTTTAAGTTCATGTACACATCAGGCAACCAGTGGGCAAAATAATCTGTTTCTCTAACATACTTAAGAGGCAACAAAATGACCCTCTTACCTGACAAGGTCGGTAATGCCCTTTCGTTGGAAGGCAGTGACTCCTTTCTGTGAGGCCGATTTACTGAAGTGTCCTGTGTAGAAAACAGTCCGGGGCTGTCAGTTAATTTCTTCCGGCCACTGGAGTTAGGGTTTGAAACTCTGCAGCTGCCTATTGCACTTGTGAAAAGATTTGTATGTTCATCACTGCTGGCCGGGTCAGAGCTGGGAGTGAATCCTCCAAGGGATAAACTTGGAGAAGTTTCCGAACAGTCAATCTGTAAAGGTGTCTGCAATCCCAAAGCCAAAGAACTCGATTCTGAAGGCTCTCGGTGGATCCACTGTTCTTCTCTGTTTATTAAGCTTTTTGAAGGAGAAAGATGAGGGCAGGACATATGACACCGGTGCTTTTCCTTATGTTTATATCGTTCTCCAACAGTATCCTTTCCAAATCGATAGCGCTTCAAAGTCTCAAGGACGGATCTGGAAGAGCCAGTGTCCATGGAAACCTGGGGTTGCTCAGAAGAACGGTGTTCTCTATGTTTGTGACGGTGTCTGTGTTTGTGCTCAACCATCCAACCATAGGCCATTTCAGGGGGAACACTAGGGTAGGTACTCATGGAAAGGAGGGGAGTCCTGCTGGTTGTAAGAAAGGCCTCCTGTCGAAGTAGCTTATGTTTTTTCTTATGGTATTTGGTGGGATTGAGAAGTAAATGACCAGCATGCATATAGGAAGGAGGTGGAAGTGGAGTAGTGAAAGAAGGAGATGGAGGAGGTGGATAAAGAGTAGGGGGATACCTTCCATAGTAACCCAATCCTATTGGAGCAGCTGTAAGAGGTGAGGGAGAATAAGGCATGCCATAAGAGGGATAGAATCCAGTACTAGAAAGAGGAAAACTAAGGCTATGCATAAAGGGCATCTCAGCCATGGCCTCCCTCATCTTAGGGGGTCTTCCTCTCTTTTTTTTTAAGTCAGGCTTTCTAATGTAGTGCAAAGGGTCTAAAGGGAAAGAAGGATGTGTATAGAAACTATTAAAGTTGATTCGAAAAATAGTTGGCAGGAGGTCTCGGGGGATAAAATGATGACTTCGATGGGTGATTCGAATTTCACTTAGACGACTTATTAATTCCTCCAGATCTGCAATAAAGTCTGGATCCTGTCTATTACGGAGTTGGGGATATTTCTTTTTCCGTTTTCGTTTCTGCCTTTTCATCTTGTCATAGCTGAGGTAATCATGATTCCTGCGCTTACATTTATGCTTATGTTTTTCCTTAAGACTGCTTAGAACTGTAGAGGTTTCAGGGGGAATCAGAGAAACGTGCTCAAAGGAATGCCTCCTCTTTTTTTGCCCACAAAATTTCTCTGCCCTGTCTGATGTGCTATTATTATCTGTTCCAATTCCACTATCACTGGGAATGGTCTCATCACTATGAGACTCACTAATGGGAGAAGGAGTAGCTTCTTTCAGAGATGTGAGTTCACTCAAATGTGAAGGAGAATTTGGCAACAAAGTAGGAGGAGATAATCGCCTCCTCCCCTTTGAGGCCTTCTTCATTGCAAGAGTCTGAATCATACTGCCCTGTCTGGAGTGCAAATGCAAATATGGCACTGAACTGGGTTCAACAAAGCCTGCATCACTACTTACAGGGCTCTGACCTCCACTAGTCCCAGAAGACTGAGAGCAAATAGGTGATGGAAGAATCTCAGAACTACTAGCAGATGAAGGCAGTAAAGGTGGAAGGATCTGTCCTAATGCTGACCCAGCTGCCTGCTGAGCTGTTTGCTCAAGAACGGCAAGGCTCGTAGGACTGCCAGAAAGAATGCCATTTAAGACAGTTTTTGGTTTTCGACCCCTCCTCTTCCCTATGTAAATGGTTCCTTTCTTACTGACGTTTATCTGTTGTCCCAATTTAGAGCCAAATGTGGCAGCAAGATTTGACACTGTATTATGGAGTTTGGATTGCACTTTCCCTTTATTACTTGATTCTACAGAGCTCGAAAGAATCTGATTCAACAGTTTCTTTCTCTTTAAAGTCTTCATTTTATTTATTTTGCGGATAATGGTTTTCATCAATTGTCCATTGTTTCTCTTGATAATTTTTTTATCTGGTTCCATCTCAAGGTCACTCATACTACAGACAGCTGGCCTATGACTGTCATCTAGGTCATCTGGATCCTGAAGTTGATCCTCGCTCTCAAAAAAATCACTGCTACTTCTATGGTTGTCACTTTCAGACTCTAGCTTGTTTGGACTTTCGGTGGCAACAAATGGAGCCACTGATAGTACAGGTGGCTTCATCTTGACTGGTGACCTCATTTGCCTCTTAGGTCTGCCTCTCTTTTTCGGAAAAGGAGACACAGACAGACTTTGTTTGAAAGAAGGAATTTCGATTTCTGGTTGCAAAATTGGGGGTTCTTGTTCTTCCTTAGACTGCAAAGAAAAAACTTTAGAGGCAGGGATTTTTAAAGTCCTCTTAGGTGGACCTTCCAGTTGAGGCATCTCTTTAGATTTAGGTCTTCCTCTTTTGGGTTTATAAATATCAGACAAAAGGTCACTAGAGACACACATACTGGAGGACAGTTTGTGAGTAGCAAAAGACTTATGAGATGGTTTTTCACTGTCAGTTAAGAGAGCAAGAGATGGAGTTGTAGATTTGCTCAACTTTGGCAAACGGCGTTTAAGAAAGTCATGATCTACAAATGAAGATGGTCCAATGTTTTTCATAAACTTGGCTGGCTCAGAATTACTATGTGATAGTGAGCTACATGAAACATTTTTAAACAGCTCTGATCTTTCTAATTCTAGCCCTTTTGGAGATCGGCATGTGCTTCTTGCCACCACTTTAGTCCACCGAGGTTTTCTTCCTTTCCTTTTTTTTAATGGTTTGGACTGCAAACTATTGCTTAGGCTCTCAGCAACTTGGCAGTGTTTGTCAGAGGCAGTTACCGCACCAAGTTTTAGAAAGGGCTTGTTACTAAATAAACTAGTGAAGTTAACAACTGAAGGGGTAATTGTATGTACACTGGATTCAGAAGTCAAACTTGGCTTTTTTCCCAGAGAAGAGCTTATTCTTGGAATATCTATATGTGTAGCCTTTGAATCATTTAGCTCTTTATCAATGCCTTTACATTCAATATTCATGATATGACCCACAGGCCTATGACCAATGTTCAGGTGGGTACTTTCAGAAGTAAATTGGTTCTTTCCACCAGATTCAGAAATTTCTTCCCTTAGTTCTGTAGTAGGACTTAAAAGTAATGAATTAGGAGTCAACTGGGGAGAAGTTTCAGAGGGACTTTTGGTTAAAGGATTAATAGATACAGTAGGTGATGGGGAAGGGAGAGTGCTTTCTCCTACTGCACTAAAAGGGGATTTAGCTGTAGATGCATCAGAAGCAGTTCCCATCTGAAAGTCTGGAGAAGTGCAATATACAGGAGGTTGCTTTTCATGCTTTGAGGTTTCATATGACCCCCTTTCACTGGATGAGAAACTATCTTGCTGAATGCATGTTCCTTCATTAAACATTTCTTTCTCCAAATGAATGATTTCTTTTCGAACTGAGAACTTTTCCAATATGCTTTCTTTACTCTGCCGCACAACATTCTTCTCAAAAGTTTTGCTGGTGGCACTGTCTTTCAGGGATTCAGAAAGTTCCTGGCTTTCATGACTACTGACATTTGTACTACAAGAAGCCTTAAGTGATTCCTGAGTGGAGAGCAGTGCTTCAGCTTTAAGGTTTAGGGCATCTTTACTGACCAGTCCGGCCACAGGACAACTCACTAGTTTCTTCCCAATGTCCTTATTAACTAATCCCATTGTTGAATTTGCTACAATCTTCTTTGCACAGTCCTTGGCCACTAGGCCAACAGTAGAACTCAGTTTCTTTCCCAAGTCTTTATTAACCAGTCCAACCACAGTGCCAAATCCTAACTTCTTTCCAGATTCCTTATTCACTAAACCTGGAACAATACCAATTCCTAGCTTCTTTCCTGAATCTTTGCTCACCAGTCCTACTGTAGTGATAGTCCCTGGCTTTTTGCCTAAGTCTTTATTAATGAATACCGCTGTAGTGCCAGTTCCTAGTTTTTTCACAGAGTCCTTATTGACCAATCCTACTGTTGCATTAAACACTGGCTTTTTCCCAGGATCTTTAGTTATCAATCCAACTTCTGTGCTAATAGCTGGTTTTTTTATTAAGTCCTTATGTATTATTCCAGCTAGAGAGCCAATGCCTGCTTTCCTGATCAAATCCTTGCTAACCAATCCTGAAGGAGTAGAGCCAGTACCTAATTTCTTCAGTTTTGTCTTGGAAGACTTGGAGGGAGGACAAGTTGCAATAAGCTGTGCCAACTTTTCTGTTACACTTGTTCCTCCATTTAGTAATGTCCTGTCCTTTAAATCAGGATCCTGGCTAACAACAAGAGTAGACGATGTTGCATTAATGTAATTTGTCATTTCTGAGTGTACTGGAGAAAGCTTCTTAGACAAAGGGTTGTTTTCTCCCTGTGAATGAAGATGGATGTTTTCTTCAGATTGGCACTGAATAGCTGCAATATCACCTGCTTTCTTGTACAACTTTGAAGGGTCCTAAAATTTAAACAAGAAAAAGGTTTTAGAGAGGGTAAACCTTATACCACTTCCATTTAATATTACAATCAAACAAACCTATGGATCACATGTCAGATACAAGATAAGCAATAGTCCTTCCAAAAAAAATCAAACTGAACTAAAATACTCCTAAAATTCATGGGGAATTATTAAAGACAGTAAGTAGCCAACTCACTCTTGAGAAAAAAAGAACGAAGTTAAAGATATCACATTCCCTGATTTCAAAGTATATTACAATGTTACAATAATCAAAAAGTAGGATACTTGCACAAAAACAGACACATAGATCAATGAAACAGAATACAGAGCCTAGAAGCAAACCCACATGTACCTGGTAAATTAATTTACAACAGGAGGCAAGGGTATACAATGGAGAAATAACAGTATCTTCAACAAGTCATGTTGGACAGATACATGGGGAAAAATTGGACAGATGATACTATAACCCTATAATATGTTTTATGCTTGAAAATACGAAATTTTCCTTTTTGTATTCCTATAGAAATTCCTTGGTTATTTTATTTATAACAACATTACTGAGATATAATTCACATACCATAAAATTTACCCTTTAGCCCTGGCTGGTGTGGCTCAGTGGATTGAGCGCTGGCCTATGAACCAAAGGGTCACTGGTTCGATTCCAAGTCAGGGCACATGCCTGGATTGCAGGCCGGTTCCCCAGCAGGGGGCACGTGAAAGGCAACTATACATTGCTGTTTCTCTCCCTCTCTTTCTCCCACCCTTCCCCTCTGTCTAAAAATAAATAAATAAAATCCTTTAAAAAATTTACCCTTTAAAGCATAAATTCAATAATTTTTAGTATATTCACAGAGCTGTGCAACTACCAATAATTTTAGAACATTTCATAAGGCTCCACTTATTTTTGCATATGTATACCTCCAGATGACCTTGAGATCCATTTAAAAGTTTTTTAATTCCAAGTAGAGTTTTAAAAAATATTTTGTTTACTTTTAGAGAGAAGGGAAGGAAAGAAGAAAGTGAGGCAGAGAAACATCGATGTGCGAGAGATACATTGATCTGTTGCCTCTCTCCTGCCCCTAACTGGGGACCTGGCCAGCAACCCAGGAATGGGCCCTGACTGGGAATCGAACTAGCAGCCCTTGGGTTCACAGGCTGGCACTCAATCCACTGAGCCACACCATTCAGGGCTAAAATTCCAAGTGGTTTTATCTTTGTAAACTAATATAGGAAAAACAATATCTCAACATCAACTTTAGCTCCAAAATAACAAAGTAAATTTATTTACTTAGCCAAGCTTTTTGGTGTTACTGCATATTTGCAATTTTATTCATATATACCTAAACATTCACTGTCAAGTTTATTTCTAAATATCTCACAAATACTGTTGTTACTTTTGTGAGTAATTATTTTTATGTTTTCTAACTCTATAAACTGATGGTGTTCAAGAATACTACTGATTTTACTTTATAACCTTAAAGTTTTGCTCCATGAAAGAATTCATTTTTTCAGCAAATAGGTATTAAGCACCTACTATTTAAGTGCTAAGAATAACAACAGTGGAAAAAAATCTTTCACCATGGAGGTTTCATTTTAATGCATGAGAGGGAGAGAGGCAATAAAAGATACATGAAATGTGCTTATGGAAAAGCAGAGAATGAAAGGAAAAGAGAAAAAAAATGAGGGTGGGAAAGGATTTGCAATATTAAAATAGACTGCCAAGGAAGTCCTAATTGAGAAGATTACATTTACAGAAAAACCCAAAGGAGATGAAAGAGGGATCTATGTAACTACCTGAGAAAAGGACAATTCAAAAAAAGGAAATGACAAGAGGCAAGGCTCGGAGGCAGGAGCCTTGTCTGGTATATTCAAGGAATCCAGGGTAGCTGGAGTAATCAAGGGAAAAGCAGCTGGGCAGGAGGTAGGGGGACAGACTTTTTTAGTCTAAGAGATGGGAAGCCATTGGAACGTTTTATTTAGAAAAAGTTGTGAAATAATTCTTCATTCAACAAGTATTGGGTGACACTCACTGTTGGAGATACAGCAAAGAACAATAAAGACAAAAATCCTGCTCTCATGAAGCTTATTACATGTCAGTAGGAGAGAAACACAATAAAGAAATTTTTTAATTTATTTAAACACAGTCAATTTTTAAAATATTTTTTGTTAGTAGGTGATAGCTGCTACGGGAAAGACAGAAGGCAACTGAGAGTGCTAAAAGAGAAAATGCAAAACTGAGTTAGGTGTCTGGACTAGGTCTTACTGATCCAGTAACACCTGAACAAAGACAAGTGAGTCAGTTAACAGGAACACCAAGAATGCTAGTGTAGCAGGACTTAAGCAAATGACTAGGCTAGAGTAATATGATCGGTAATCAGAGAGGGCTAGTTAGATCATGAAGGGCCTTTAGGACATTATAATGGCTTGTGCTTGTACTCAGAATGAAATGGGGAAGCACTAAAAGTTTTTGAGCAAAAAAGTGACATGATTTCACTTACATCTTTAAATACACCCTCCCTCTGTTAGCACAGATAGCTACATAGTTACTCATAAAGGGAGGGAGCAAATGGAATCAGACATAAAGCCTAACAAACTAGGGAGCTGAAATGGACATTAAGCCTGATTCACTAGGAAGCCACAACATTCACAGGCTCCCCAGGGAACAATCACATTCTCCACTGAGGGGACTTCATCCTTGACACAGGCAATAAGAATTGGCCTACTGGTCATTAGCCAAGAGAGGAATAAAAACAGCTAGGCCCATGCACAGTAGAAACCAGATGATGCAGCAACAACTCAGGGCATGCACACTAGGAGCCAAAATGACACAAAAGGGCACACGCAGTCCAGCCTGGAAAATGAGGGGAAAAGACTGGATTGGTTAGGGAGAGAGCCCAACATAATCCTGTGAAGGATTAGAAAAGAGATTGGTTATTTTCAAAGAAACCCTGGTTTTACCAAAGCCCAAAGTAATATAATCAAAGCTTAACAAAGGCCTGTCTGGATAGCATGCGTCTGCCTGATCATTTCAGCACTCTTCTTTCCATAGCAACCATGCAAACCTGGCAGCTGCGCAGCTCCAAGTGCAAGCCTGCGTGCAGCAGAGCAGCATTAGCCAGAGCACAGCTAGAGACAGAGTCTGAGGTGTACTAAGCTTTGGCATGGATTGAACTGAACTATGAAAGCTTCAGATACCCTGCTGGATGCCAGGCCAATGGCACAGAATAGCTGGACTCTGGTCCTCCTGAGCTTCTTCCACAGCAAGACGGAGCTTAGCCATCTAGTCTGGTCATGGATGGGACACCGAGCACCTGGGGACAGCTTTTTATTTTTGCTCCAATAAATCTTACCACTACACCTCATCCTCCTATGCACGAGTCCCCGAAATGTTTTCCTCGTGACTTCACTGAAAAGACCTGTTTCCACTGGCAACACCTCTAGCTGCTCTCTTCATAAAGCCATAGGAATTCAAGGGTAATAAGATAGAGTCTTGGTGGCAAGCTATATTAATCTTGACAAGAGATGACAGTGACTTGGACTACAGTAAAAACAGTGCAAGTGATAAGAAGATAAAGACTTTGGTAGGAGGAGGATAAAAGGCTCCTTTTGGACATGAACTGTCTGAAATGCCTTCGAAACATCCATATAAAGGAAGTCTGAGCAGGAAGATTCAAATTTGGAAGGCAACAGCTTATAGACATTTAAAGCCTCAAGACTGGTTGATATAACCAGGTGAGAGGGAACACAAACAGAAGAGTAGAGGAATAAAGACTAATGGTGAGGCACTGCAACATTAAAAGAGCAAGAAGATGAAGAACCAGCAAAGACTGAGGAGTCAGAAGACAATGAGGAAACACACACACACACACACACGAGAGTGTGGTACCCTGAAACTGAAGTGGAGGACAGACATTTCCAAGAATAACAACTGACAGATCCAATAAAAATCAGAACATATATATGTTTGTTTGTTGGATTTAGAATTGTGGGGTCTTTGGTAACCATGGAACAGCAGTTTCTGTAAAGTGCAAGAGCAAAAATATGATTGCAATAGGTTTAAAAGAGAATGGGCAGAGATATTTAAAACCATGTATAAAACAAAAGGGAAACAAAAAAATGAGAATCAGAGCCAGAAGATAAGTGGAATCAAAGTAGCTTTTAAATGGGAAAAAAATGGCATCTTTTTGGTCTCAAAGGAAATACAGCATTTTAGAGATGAAAAGCCACACACTCCTGAAGTTTAATACACGTGTGTGTGTATAATATCTCCTAGACAATAGCTACCAAGTTCTAATGAAATTTACTGAATCACTTCATTGTTCATCCTCTGATGTGAAATGCTACCCTTCTTATGTAATAAATTCTTGTACATAAATGAGGTTGTTAGATACTACATTCTGGGCCATTGATTTTCTGTCTATCCATCCATTTACCACTACCACAAGATTCTGATCATCTGAACTTAATTTTATTATCTAATAAGTCTGATTCCTATGTTATTGCTCTTTTCAGAAATGTCTTGGATTCTCTTATTTTTCCAAACAAACTTTATAAGCAACTTATCTAATGCCAAGAAATAAATTACTTTGACTGTTAAATCTGCAAATACCCCAAAGAAGTGAAAGGAGGGACTGAACAGATGTTTATACACTGATGGCCACAGCAGCATTATTCACAAATAGTCAAAAGACGGAAGTGACTCCATCAACATCCATCAATAGATGAACAATAAATAAAATGTGGTATATACACGTACAATGGAATATATTCAGCTTTTAAAAGGAAGGAAATTTTGACACGTTATAACATGGATGGACCTTGAAGACACTATGCTAAATAAGCCAGTCGCAAAAAGAGAAATACTATGATTCCATTATATGAAATTGGGGAAAACTGAGTAAGATCCTAGAGTAGTCAAATTCATAGAGAGTAGAATGGCAGTTGCTAAGGGTTATGGCAAGGGGGTTATTGGGAGTCACTGTTCAATGGGTAAAGAATTTCAGTTGTGGAAAGTTGAAAAAGCTCTGTAGATGAATAGTAATGATGGTTTTACAATGTGAACATACTTAATGCCTGTGCATGTAAAAATAGTTTAAAAGATCTGATGTTATGTAATTTTACCACAGTTAAACATTTTGCAAATAAATTTTGAGAGAATTAACATCTTCCATGATGCTTTCTTATTCAAAAACATTTTAAGTTTTTCCATTTGTTCTAGACTCAGTAGTGTTCTGAAAGATTTCTTCATATAAATCTTAAACCCTGATAATTAAGTTTATTCCTAGATATTTTATCTCTTTTATAACGGAAGCTCTTCTTCCATTTTACTTTCTAGTTATTTATATATATAAAAGTTACTGATTTCTCATTTATTACTCTATTAGTCAATCATCTCACAACTCTCTTATAAGTTTATTAACTAATTATCTTGATATTTCAAGGTATACAGCATCATTTGCAAATAACAATCTTAATTACTTTTTCTGTTTTTATCCTTCTAACTTCTCTTTTCTAATTTTATTAACTAGTGTCTTAGTAACATTATTAAATATTGATGGAAAAAAGGCATCCTCTTCTTCATCTACATTTGAATAAGAATGCCCTGGTATCACTTCATTCAGCATTTTACATAAATATATGTACTCATTTATATTTTTACATACATATTTTTACATATTTATATTTTATACATTAGGGAAACACAAATTTATTTCCTCTGTTAGCTATTTGTATAATTAATTATAGTAATAGATTTCTCAGCATCATATTCCCTGGAATTCTGGGGGGAAAAAATACAATTCATAATGGTACACAAGTCTTTCTTTTTTTAAATAAACATTTTATTTGAGGTACTTATAGATTCACTTGTAGTTGTAAGAAATAATAAGATACAGTACACCCTTTACACCATTCCCTCCAAAAACACCTTGTAAAACTATAGTTATTGCAACCAAGATATTGATATTGAGATATTCCACAGATCTTATTCAGATTTCCCCAGTTTGATATGTACTAATTTGTTTGTGTTTAATTCTACATAATTGTATCACCTGTGTAGGTTTGTGCACCCACCACCACAATCAAGTTACAGAAGAGTTACATCACTGAAAGGATGGCTTTTGTTACCCCTTTGTAATGCTCTTTTAATGTGCCGCTGAAATTTATTTAGCATTTTACATTGTATATCTAACTATGAGGATAAGAAAAGACTAAATCCATATACTTTAACTCTTGAAGTCAGAAATTGCCAGACTTAGTTATAAATGACTTGAATGCCTTAAGCTATCACTTATATTCACTTATAGAATGTGATAGCTTAAGCACAGAGCTATCACATTCTATAAATATAAGTGAATATTTACAAACTTGTATCCATAAAATATACAGCAAAATTAAGCTTTATTTCTTGACAAATTAAGCTGAGATATAATTAAGACTCTGCTTTGCCCTGAATGGTGTGGCACATTTGGTTGGGCATTGTCCCCCAAAGCGAAAGGTCCCCAGTGTGATTCCCAGTCAGGGCACATT
Source organism: Micronycteris hirsuta (assembly GCA_004026765.1). Classification (NCBI taxonomy): domain Eukaryota; kingdom Metazoa; phylum Chordata; class Mammalia; order Chiroptera; family Phyllostomidae; genus Micronycteris; species Micronycteris hirsuta. The sequence goes on along the minus strand of PVJI01006264.1, from coordinate 49,028 downwards.
CTTGGTTTGTGGGTTCAGACCCCACAAACACTGATCAATATTCTTTTAGTACAGGTGAAGTGTCCAAATTGTTGCATTGTTTTTTTCTGGTTCTGAATTTTTTTAAAATATTTATTTTATTTTTAGAGAGAGGAGAAGGAAGGGAGAAAGAGCAATGTATGGTTGCCTCTCACATGGCCCGCACTGGGGACCTGGCCTGCAACCCAGGCATGTGCCCCAACTGGGAATCGAACCGGGACCCCTTGGCTCCCAGCCCGCGCTCAATCCACTGAGCCACGCCAGGCAGGCTGGTTCTGAATTTTGATGCTCTAGAATATCTTGAATTTTATTTTCCAAAGGATTTTCCAATCCTTTGATCTGGCTCACAAAGACTTTCTTAGCTTTCCTGATAAAGTCTAATAATGCAACTGTTCTTTCCATGATAAACTTTCTGTATCAACATTATATAAGATCTAACAAGTGCTTTCAACTCTCCATACTGAAATTTTCTATTACTTCTAAAACCTTTTTACATTATGCTGTTAAAAATTAAGTCAAAATTCCTGCCTTCATCTTTTTAAAAACATTTTATTTATTTATTTTTAGAGAGAGGGGAGGGGAGGGAGGAAGGGAAGGAGAGAAACATCAATTGTGTGGGTACCTCTTGTACGCCCCCTACTGGGGACGTGGCCTGCCATCCAGGCATGTGCCCCAACTGAGAATCAAATCAGTGGCCGGACCCTTTGGTTCATAGGCCAGCACTCAATCCACTAAGCCACACCAGCCGGGGCTCCTGCCTTCATCTATAAAAATACCCACTATGCATATGTTGTATTTGTTCCATCCTTTTCCACATATATATATATATCACAACTCTCCCATCCTTTTAACCTTTGTTCTTTTCCATTTTGTTCCTTCTTTCCCACTGTTTTCACATGTGCTTCTTGCTTCTAATTTCACTTTTATATAACTTTTTTTTCCTTCTACTTGTCTCCTAGGGAGCTGTTAGATGTCTCATCTGTTTCCTGTGTTCTTGTATTATTGTTTTATTCCTTATCCTTTTTTGTGAAGGTGACTGTTTAAATCTTTATAATTCCCAACAAAATATTTGGAAACAGTATCCTTGCTACATCTGCAATCCATTCTGCTAAAACATGTCAGTTAGGAAGGCTCTGTTTTGAACTGACAGTTAATATTTTTATTTCTTAACCTTTCTTTAGCTGATGTTTAAACACCTGAAATTTAACTGTTACTTTAGATACTGTCTTTGATATTCTGCAGATTCACTAAGATGTATTTCAATACAGACATAGTTTTATCGATACTTTTCAGAATTTGTCCTTCACTGAATAATCAATTCTGGAAAAGTATCCGCAAATGTTACATCTAGTCAAGTACTCTTCAGGACTCCAATTAGAACCTACAAGACTTCTTATTACCATCTTTTATATTCTGTTATTCTTTCTACCATATTTGATATCTCTGGCTCTAATACATTCTAGGTAACTGTCAATAAATGCATTTTTCATCGAGAAAATATACTTTTCATATCAAGAAAATATATTATTTTCTTTTGATTTTTTTCAGAGAAGGGACGTGAGGGAGAGAGAGAGACAGATACATCCATGTGCAAGAGAAACACAACCCTCAACTGGGGACCTGGTCTGCAACAAGGAATGTGCCATGACTAGAACTGAACCAGTGACCTTTGGTTTGTAGGCTGGCACTCAATCCACTAAGCCACACTAGCCAGGGCTATCTCATCACTTTTAAAAGGCTTATAGTTGTGTGGAATGGGCAGGCAAGGTAGCGGCTGGCAGATTGGGCTGTTCCACATTTGTGTGCGGATAAACCAGGAGGAACAACTGGGGAGCGAGACAGACCACGCAACCCAGGGTTCCAGTGCCAGGAAATAAAGTTTCAGAACTTCTGGCTGTAAAAATCTGTAGGGGTAACAGGGGTGAAGAAACTGCCAGTCCCTCAGAAGAGTCCGTTGGAGGGGCCTACTGGGTCCTAGAACATACACAACCTAACCACCCGGGGAATCAGCACCAGGGCAGCACCTGCAAGGGCGTGCAATTCACTTGTGGAAAGCAGAAGTGACTGAAAGCAGGACAAGAGACAAGCAAGCGGCACTGCTCCCTCTCTGACTCCCATTTCATAACCTCTGGCTGTAAAAACCAGTGATGGTTGCTCTAGCCAAAAAAATCTGTCAGTCTCTCAGGAGAGTTTGTTTGAGGGGCCTACTGGGTCCTAGAACATACACAACCTAACCACCCGGGGAATCAGCACCAGGGCAGCACCTGCAAGGGCGTGCAATTCACTTGTGGAAAGCAGAAGTGACTGAAAGCAGGACAAGAGACAAGCAAGCGGCATTGCTCCCTCTCTGACCCCCGTTTCATAACCTCTGGCTGTAAAAACCAGTGATGGTTGCTCTAGCCAAAAAATCTGTCAGTCTCTCAGGAGAGTTTGTTTGAGGGGCCTACTGGGTCCTAGAACATACACAACCTAACCACCTGGGGAATCAGCACCAGGGCAGCACCTGCAAGGGCGTGCAATTCACTTGTGGAAAGCAGAAGTGACTGAAAGCAGGACAAGAGACAAGCAAGCGGCATTGCTCCCTCTCTGACCCCCATTTCATAACCTCTGGCTGTAAAAACCAGTGATGGTTGCTCTAGCCAAAAAATCTGTCAGTCTCTCAGGAGAGTTTGTTTGAGGGGCCCACGGCACCCTAGAACATGCACAAGCCCACCCACTCAGGGAATCAGCACGGGAGCAGCAACTGGAAGGGTGTCAGTCACTTGAGGGAAGCAGAGAAGTGACTGAAAGTGGGCCAAGAGCCAGGCAAGCCGTATTGTTCTCTCTCTAACACCTCCCCCACATTCAGTATCACAACACAGCAAAGTGGGCTGTCCTGTCCTGGTGAACACCTAAGGCTCCACCCCTTACAATGTAACAGGTGCACTGAGACAAAGAAATATTGCCCAAATGAAAGAAAAAGATTAAAACTATGAACAATAAAATGGCAATAAATACATACCTATCAACAATTGAATCTAAAAAACAAACTAAGCAAATAAAAATAGAGACAGAATCATGGATACTGAAAGCGTTTTGATGGTTGCCAGACAGGAGGAGGGTTTGGGATAATGGCTGAGGGGAATAAGAAGTACAAATAGGTAGTTACAGAATAGCCATGGTGATGTAAAGTACAATGGAGGAAACAGAGTAGCCAAAGATCTTACACGCAGGACCAATGGACACAAACAAATGTATGGGGACTGCCTGAGGGAGTGGGGGTGCTGGGTGGAGGAGGACAAAGGAAGGAATATGAGACAACTGTAATAACATAATCAATAAAATAGAATTAAAAACAAAATAGAATAAAACGGAGTAAGAAAAAAAATGTTCAAACTCATTACTAAGGGAAGAAATAAATGCTCAAAATAGGGATTTCATATTTTGCCTTTATCCAAGTAGTACAAGAGAATAAAGAAAATAAATGAGACCTCTATAACTATACTTACAGAATGTAATTAAAGGACAAGATATAAATAGGGAGACAGGAAAAGATTAAAGCTACAAAGATATTTTTAAAAATCTACTTTTAAAAGATATTATAAATATTTAAAGGTAGATTACCAAGTTTGCCTTCAATCTCAGGAAAGCCAAACAACTAAATGCTTACTTCCATGTTATTTCTGGTATCACAAAACTTGTGAATAATCAACATGATAGAATAGATTACTACAAATTATAATCAGTTTAACATTGTTAATAATAAAACAAAGGCATGACACTCAGATTTATGGTATTATTTGAATACTAACTTTCAATTAAAGGTAAGCATTCCTAGATGAAACATGGAGTGATGAATTTCCATATGGGCATCATGTGTTACTGAAATGTTGAAATAGTTATAGATAATATATGTTGCTAATTTCATATTCTAAGGCAAGAACTATCGAATAGTTAAGTAAACAAGAAAACGGACAATATAAATATTGAATATGTTTATCTATATTAGTATGAGTATTATTTTAAGATTAAGTAAATAAATGCTAATAAAACTTAAATAATCATTTAAGACAATAAAGAAGTACGTTATGCACTGGCCTGCAAGGCTCAGTTGTTTGGAGCATCATTTTTTAAACCAAAGTGTGGTGGGTTGCACTCCCACATGCCTAGTTTGAGGGTTTGGTCCCTGGTCTGGGTGCCTGAAAGAGGCAACCAATGAATGTTTCTCTCTCACATGGATGTTTTTCTCCCTCTCTCTCTTCCTCCCTTTCCTTCTCTATAAAAATCCTTGAGTGAGGATTTTTTAATAAGATTTTTTCTAAAGAGCTGCATTTATATAATTATAATATTCCTAGAATTTTAGTATACTAAGGAAAATGACATTAAACATACTAACATTTAAGTGAAATATTTTCTAAATTTTTTTTAAAGATTTTATTTATTTATTTTTAGAGAGAGGGGAAGGGAGGGAGAAAGAGAGGGAGAGAAACAGCAATGTATGGTTGCCTCTCACATGACCCTCACTGGGGACCTGGCCTGCAACCCAGGCATGTGCCCTGACTAGGAATCGAACGGGGACCCTTTGGTTCCCAGCCCGCGCTCAATCCACTGAGCTACACCAGCCAGGGCTGAAATATTTTAATCTCTTTAAGCCTGGAGAATCAAGAAAAATTCCTATTTGGGATCTTCACATTAGGCAAAATGTCAACTTTGTTTTAAATTTCACAAGATAGAAATTCTAAAATATACTGTTTTTAATCCATAATAAATCAACTTTGATCTGGAATAAGAAATAGTATAAAAAAAGAAGAAAATGTTAGAGGAAAACAAAACATATAAGAGAGTTGTTTTCACTCAATGTAAAAAAAATTAAATGCTTTAAGAAGTCTTTATGGATACTATAATTCGAGGCCAAAAATTTGAATAAACTTTTTGAAATGTGTATACAGACTGTCGATCATGTTCAGTAGTTGATGACAAAAATTTTTGAGATTTGCCTACATTACAAAGTTCCAGAAAGCATTTTGTAGAAAAACTTGTTCCTAAACCTCATTCTGCTATGAACAAAACGTTAATGATATAATTAAATGTGTTACTTCTGTATCTTAAACATCAGACATTTAGATATATAAAAAGTTATAGATCTTGTTATAATAAGAGATTTTGAAATTAACTTGCCATGTACTTAAATTAATAAAGTAGGAAAGGCTAGCTTTACTACATATTAAAGAGTGCTTGAACAAGGAAAGCTTCAGTGTTACGCAGTACAAATAATGATAGCAACATAGGAAAATTTATTCAAAGTAGTTTATTACCAGAACTCACTGGAAGAGTAATGTGCCTTAGAAGCATATATACATCCTTTACATGATACCTGCTGAAAATTTCCTATCATTCTATTACACAGCAGATATTGGAACTAGTATGCATGTAATGAAATCTGCAGTGCAGATGGAAATTCACAGACAACTTTAACATTCTGTAAGCCAATTACACAAACCTCTATTGCAATGTCTGTGGATACAAGGTTTATGGCAAAGCTTGGAGGTTGCCGCTCCATCCTAACAAGTAAAAAGCTGAACAAACTGAAAAATCAAAGACTCTCTTCAGAACCATAAAAGAAGCTGCAGGTCAAACTATTGCTCCCGAAAGTGGAGTGATCAACAGAGAATCACAATTTACCAGAGCAAAAACCTCGTAAGCTGAAACCTTGGTGGGAACCAGTGCCAGGGTAGGGAAACCTGCACTGTAACTAACAAACTGCTAGAGGCTTCTTGTGGACAAGTGTTCATGAGTTGGAGGACTCAGTCACTGGGATCAACCACATGATTGTGCATTTTAGCTCCTGGATCTCTATCAGGTTCTCTCTCTCTTTTTTTAAATTTTATTTATTTTTTAGAGAGAGGGGAAGGGAGGGAGAAAGAGAGGGAGAGAAACATCGCTCAGATGCCTCTCACACACCCCCAAACTGGCCTACAACCAGGCATGTGCCTTGACTGGGAGTTGAACCAGCAACATTTTGCTTTGTAGGCCCATGCTCAATCCACTGAGCTACACCACCGAGGGCTCTATCAGGTTCTTATAATGAGAAAAATCTCTTCCTTAATGTAGAAGGGGAAACAAACCATTTTAAAATATGCCAATCCATATTGTTCTTAACAAGGTCTGACCTCAAAAGAAACTATTAACCAGAGTTTAACCTCCTGTGATTTAACAAAGCCAAATGATCTGTGAGAAGGGGAATATCCAACTCTAGCTCACTCTAGCTATCCTGTCCCACCTAAGAGGGGAGGGGGAACTAAGCCACATTTGTGAAATTCAGTCTAGAGGTACAGTACAGGCTCACTAAAGACTGAAATCTAATCACAAGACTGAACAACACTTCCCCTCCCCTCACATGTTAACACCATATTACTAAAGGTCTACTTATACCAGTTTCTTTTACCCAATACATTATATCCAACTGTCAAGGAAAAATTACACACATACTAAAAGACAAAAAAACACAATTGAAAAGACAGAGAAGGCATTAAAATCAGACTCAGATATAGAAAGGATTTAGAAGTATCAAACTGGGAATTTAAAACAACTGATTAATATGCTAATGAGTAAGTAGATAGCATGCCAAGAGCAGATGAGAAATATAAGTAGAAGGATGGAAATTCTTAAAAGGAACCAAAAAACAAATTCTAGATATTAAAAATACTACAAATGCTAATGCCTTTGATGGGCTTACTAATAGACTGGACACAGCTGATAAAAGAATCTCTGAGCTTGAAGATATCACAATAGAAACCTCTGAAACTGAAAAGCAAAGAAAAAAGACACTGAAACAAAAAATAAAACAGAATAACCAAAAACTATGGGACAATAAATGGTGTAATATATGCATAATGGAAATGCCAGATGAAAAAGAAATATTTGAATGACTGAGGATTTCACCAAATAAATGTCAGATATCAATCAAACCCACAGATCCAGAAACCTAGCAGGATAAATGCAAAAACAAACTACACCTAGGCATTTCATTTTCAAAATCAAAGATTAAAAATAAATCCTCAGCCATGACTGGTATGGCTCAGATGGTTGGGTGTTATCCTGCAAAGCAAAAGGTGACCAGTTCGATTCCCAGTCAGGGCACATATTAAAGAGTGCTTGAACAAGGAAAGCTTCAGTGTTACGCAGTACAAATAATGATAGCAACATAGGAAAATTTATTCAAAGTAGTGGGTTGTGGGTTTGGTCCCTGGTCAGGATGTGTACAAGAAGCAACCAATCAATGTTTCTCTCTCACATCAATGTTTGTCTCCCTCTTTTTCTCCCTCCCTTTTCCTCTCTCTAAAAATAAATAAAATCTTTTAAAAATAAAAATCCTAGAACAAGCCAAAAGAAAAAAATACCTTACTTATCGAAGAGCAAAGAGTTACATCTAACTTCTCAGAAACCATGCAAGCAAAAAGAGAATGAAGTGAAAGTGTTGAAAGAAAAAAATCAGCAAATTAGAATTTTGTGCCCTGTGAAATCATCCTTTAAAAGTGAAGTAGAAATACTTCCTCTAACAAACAAAAATTGAGGGAATTTGTTGTCAGTAAACCTGCCTTGCAAAATGTTAAAAAAAAGTTCTTTTGAGAGAAGGAAAATGATACAGGTCAGAAACTCAGACCTACGAAAAGAAAAGAACCACTGGACAAGGAAAAGGCGAACGTAAATAAAAACTTTTATTTTTCTTATTCTTTATTGATCTATCAATGCACTTGATACTATATGATTATATTCACACACACATATATACCCTTAAATATAAATGAAACAAATGACAGCAATGAAAACACGGTACAAGAGAGGAAGGAGTTTGAGTTATTTTGTTAATATGAGGTAACTGTGAAGGGCTATACTGTGTTCTGCTGTGTATAATGCACAACTACGTTTTTGACCCAAACTTTCAGGGAAAAAATATTTGGTTTTAATTTTTTTAATTCAATTATTTATTTACTTATATTTAGAAATAAAACAGAGCATCATATTTCAGGATATTATTTTGTATATGGATATTATTATTGCTTTCTAGAGTTACAATTTTAATGCCTAAGCATAAATAAAAGACTTTAAAACATTTATATAGATAAGGACTTAGTACTACCCATATATAATACACATCCTTATTTTTCCCTCAAAATTTTGAACAAACAAGTGCACATTACACATGGCAAAATACGGTAGTAGTACTTAAAATGGATTAGACTAGTTGTAAATATATATATATTGTAAACTCAACTAAAAATTGTAAATAAAGAGCTAAAGTTACTAATAATACTATGTTAGAAATTAGAAATATAACTAAAGCAAGAATCTCAAGCCTGCTTCTGAAGATATTCCAAAAACACCTTCAACAAAGGTACAAAGCTACAGTTTTTGAAATATAATCAAATGAAAGCCAAAACATCTGAAAATAAGGTAGGGATGGGAGGAAATATTCCTAAACAAAAACACTAAAGAAAATTGAACATACAGACGAGTAAGTTAAGCACTGTAATAGAAAATAACCAAATATTTTCTTTTCAAAAGCAGATCACTAAGGGCTTTTCTTAAAGTAAAAAATCAGCTTCTGGTCAAAATGGTGAAGGTAAACACGGTACTAGACCTTCCACAACCAATCACATCATATTTACAACTAGATCACATAAAAAACCATCATTTAGAACTGCCTGAAATATAGCTGATCAGAAGTCCTACAACTAAGGGTAAGAAGAAGAAATCACACTACGAGAGGCAGAGATGGGGAACTGCTCCCACACCCATGTGTAGCAGATAAAAATCTTGGTTATCTTAGCTGCAAAGGTCCCCACTGAGAAGCAACAGATCCCAGCCAAACATGAGAACCCCCAGCCTAAGGCACCAAGGCCAGCAAGAGAAGTCCCTATAACTTCTGGTTATAAACACTAATGGGGATTGATGCTGAGGAAGATGGAAGCTTCTAGAGTCCTACACAGTTCCTCTCAAGAGGCCTGCACAAGGACTTACTCAGACTCACTCCTTATGAGCTCCGGCACAGCTGGAGGGGAATGGGCAACAGCTTGACAAGAACCAGAGACATACAGGAAGAAACTGAATTGTTTGGCATCAGGATTAGAGCTGGAGGGGCAGCTTTCTCCCAAACAGAAGTATTAGCAAAGGCCACTGTTCCTTTCATGAGTCCACTCCTGGACCTCCTCCCCCACAGTGCCAGCAGCAGGAGGGTGACCTGTCTGAGACTCCACTGACCTGGCTCATACTGTTTGCCTCATTGTGGCTGATTCCCTGAGTCCCCATCCCACCCAAGCTTTTTCTAGTGGTTTTTCCACACAAATGGCTTGTCTTTATTGATGCTTTAGAGTTTCCTAAATTCTCTTAAACAAGCAGCATCTTACCTCAACGAGCCTCGCGCCTCTTGCTAAGTGCACCCAGACCCAGCACTAGTAGGGGTGTCTGATTTATCAGGATCATCATGTAATGTGTAATCTCTGGAGTGTACACCTGAAGCTAACATAATAATGTATGTCAATTGTAATTGAAAATTAAAATTAAAAAATGATTGCCCTGACAGATGTGGCTCAGTGGCTTGGGCATCCTCCTGTAAACCAAAAGGTTGTCAATTTGACTCCTGGTCAGGGAACTTGCCTCGGTTTCAGGCCAGGCACCTCTGTTGGGGGCATGCGACAGGCAGCCCATGAGTGTTTCTTTCCTTCTCTTTCTCCCTCCCTTCCCCCCTCTCTAAAATAACTAAATAAAATCTTAAAAAACTGAAAAATGATAAGTAGTAATAATATGGAAATAACATGTGATGTTAACTTCCTCCAGTAAAGAGCTCTTCTTCGTATTTAATATTACTTAAGGAACAAACATAAGATGCCAACCTGTCCCAGGTATCCACAGCAGGAAAAAGGAAGTCTTTAACTCTTCTTTATTATCTATTTTATTTCTGAAGTGAAAAATCACTACCACAGCACATATTTAACTTGATCTATAATCTTTCAGTATTTCTACCCCCAAATCTCTAGCTGACTAACTGGGAAAGAGGCAAAATTTCAAACTATGTACACAGTAATTTTGACTCACAAAGTGAGGACAGACAGGAAACAACTTTGCTTTCAACATGTATTTAACCTTATCTCCTTATTAATGAAGTTTCATAAAAGCTCGGGGTTTTGTTATCTTATCACATAGGGCCTTAAATTCTGATGTGTCCCCAAAAGTCTTCATTCATTTCTATGCAGCTGTATCTCAGAATTAATTAGCAGTGTGCACTTATGGAGCTATTGGTATGTGAGCATCTCTGAAGTGATTTACATTCATTAAAATGGAATAAAAGATATGAACAGTAAACCATGAAAAGCAGCATGTGAATTAGTGAGCTAATGTGACGATATTTAGGCTTAATTTTCTGGGACTAAACAAGCTTTGCATTCTATCAATTTGGTTCAATAATGACTTTTTCCATTAGCAAGATCAACAATGAAATGAAAAACATTCACATTCACCATAACTCATTATGAACACCATTAAAACAAACCACAGTACAGACTGAAGCACATATCCCTAACATTTTACACTTTAAGAGAAAGTGAACTGCTCCATCAACTAAATGCAGTGCTGATTAGAGACGTTTCTAATACAAAATGAAAGTAAGAACTGAGGATGAATCTGATGAAACTAATTATGGTAGTTTTAATCTTCTGGTGTATTTATAGCAGAGGTTGCACAGTGAAATTGAAGGGATCTGCTTTTCCCTTCCATTTATGGGAGCATATGCTTCCAGAATGGATGTTATTTTGGAAAAAGAGTGTCATGGCACCTTGTCGTGTCTTCAGGGCTTAGGACAGATCATGGATGCCCCCTTAGCTGTCTGTTTTGTGTATGTAAAGGCAGAAAAGAAGGCTTTATTTGAAATGAGAAGATCCAGGAGAATTTTCATAATAACTGTTGTCATGGAAAACCTCAACTCTGCCCCAACTGTTCTCTGCTTCTCTACTACAAAGTAACTCTAGCTCAGGCAGTTTCCACAGTAAATAACCAATATTAAGGGAAGACAACAGAACTACATTCAAAGCAGGACCTGGAGATACCTATATACCATTAAATTGCCCTTTTAGAATAATTTTTGTCAAGAAGAACATGGAAATGGAAAGGTAACAATGCGATAATGTGGACTTGTCCTCTGGACCATTTCAAAAATTGATATAAGACTACATTCATAGATGACACTCAACCCACAAGGTACGAGTAAAATTTTTTTAAGAAGTAACTATCTTCCCTATCTAGCAAGTCTCAAATTCTAAGGAAGCCAAAAACATCCAATTGGAACTGCAAAAAAAAAAAAATAAAATAAAATAAAATAAAGGTGGGGGAGATAGTATTAAGAACCTCTGGGACAACTTCAAGCATACCAACATTTGTATCATGAGGGTTCCAGAAGGAGAAGAGAGAGCAAGTAATTAAAAACCTATTTAAAAAATAATGATAGAAAACATCCCTGAGACGGTGAAGGAAATAGAGATACAAGTCAAGAACTGCAGTGTCCTAAATAAGATAAACCCAAAGAAGCCTACACAGAGACACATCATAATTAAAATGCCAAAGGTTAAAAGACAAGAAGAGAATCTTACAAGCAGCAAGAGAAAAGCAGTTAGTTTCCTACAAAAAAACTCTCATAAGTGTGTCAGGTGATTTCTCAACACAAACTTTGCAGGCCAAAGGGACTGGCAAGAAATATATAATGTGAAGAAAAACAAGAACCTACAACCAAGATTACTCTACCCAGTAAAGCTATCATTCAGAATCCAAGGGCACATAAAGAGCTTCCCAGACAAGAAAAAGCTAAAGGAGTACCACAACCAAACCAGTATTAGAACAATAGAGGGTTTTCTTTAAGAAGAAGAAGAAGGAGAAGAAAAGATTAAAAATAAGTAAAAAACAATAAATAACCATCAACAATCACTTTAAATGCAAATGGATTAAATGCTCTGATCAAAAGGCATGACATGGGTGAATGTATAAGGAAACAAAGACACATATACTGTCTAGAAGAGAGACTTCAGATGAAAAGACACACTCAGACTGAAAGTAAAGAGATGGAAAAAGATATTTCATGAAAATGATAACAACAGAAACAACAAAGGTGGGTTAGAAATACTTATAACAGACAAAGTAGACCTAAAAAAAAAACTATAATAAGAGACAAAGAATGACCCAGCAATTCCGCCTCTTGGTTATTTATCTGAAGAAACCCAACACGCTAAAGACATATGCATCCAAATGTTCATTGAAGATTTGACAGCCAAGATACGGAATCAACATAAGTGTCGATCAACAAAGAAACTGATAAAGAAGTGGTGCATATATGTAGTATACATGAATGAGTCAGCCGTAAAAAAGAATGAAATCTTGCCATCTGCAACAACATGGATGGACCTAAGACAGTATTTTGCTGGGTGAGGTAAGTCAGACAGAGAAAAACAAATGCCATATGGTATCATTCATATATGCAACATGAAATTTAAAAAAAAAACCAGAAGAGAAACAGATTGACAGATACAGAGGACATTTTGATGGCTGCCAGATGGAATGAGGGTTTGGAGAATTAATGAAAAAGATGAAGAAATTAAGAAGTACAAATTGGTAGTTATACAACAGTCATGGATGGGGATGTAAAGTTTAGAATAAGGAATATAGTCAATAATAACTATGGATGGTGTCAGACGGGTACTGGATTTATCAATGAGATCACTTGGTAAATTATATAAATGTCTAACCACTGGGCTATACACCTGAAACTAATACAGTATTGTACATAAACTGTAACTGAAAAATAAAAAAATATATATATTTTTTAAAGCAGCAAGCTACAGATATTTCAAATAGACCTACAAGTTTTATTACACACTTTTAGTAAAGGAGAGAAAATAGTTATGAGTAGGTCAATTATTAAAGTATATGCAAAAGTACCATCTTAGAACTAGAAAAACAAATCCTTTTATCCCCAAGCTGTATTTTTGGTGGTGATGGTAGTGGTGGTACTTGTTTTATGCTTACAGATCTTAACCCATAGTCCTTAAACTTCTGACCTACTTACTTTTAAAGCATATTTGTGTTGATAATGAAATGCAAAAACTTTAAATATTAGCCCAACACTCAAGGAACATTCACTAGTAAAAGAAAAATAGCCCTGGCTGGTGTGGCTCAGTGTACTGAGTGCCGGCCTGTGAACCAAAAGGTCACCAGTTCAATTCGCAGTCAGGGCACATGCCTTGATTGTGGGCCAGGTCCCCAGTAGGGGGTGCCTAAGAGGTAACCACACATTGATATATCTCTCTCTCCCTTCCCCTCTCTAAAAATAAATAAAATCTTTAAAAAAAATTAATTAATATTCCAATACAATCAGGTATGTGTTAAAACAAATATATTCAATGGAAGCACAGAGGTTATAGTAACGCTGCCAGAAAGGATTCAGGGACTATTTCACAGAATTGGGTGATACTTGAACTGCATCTAATTGCCTCAACCTTCTTCCTTTCTCTAAAACATACTTTTTCCTTTTTGCATTTTTTAGGAACTTAATAACCTTAAATTTACTGTTGTAATTTTTCATTTTTATCATACATACTTTACTTCTTGAGGTTGAAACAAAGAGAAAAAAATGTCATCAAGTATGTTTAGGAGAATTTGCCATTTGTTTGATAATTTCTAATGGTCGTAAACAACAAACAGTTTTTTTAAAAAGTTACCTAGCTTCTCTGCCTTTGGCTGGTAATTTTTAGTACCTGCCTATCTTCTGTAGCCCCCTACCCCTGCAATCAAGGACTGTTGAACAAGGAGCTACAGGACAATCGCACTCAGGAATTTTGCCAAAAAATAAAAATGTGGAGTTCAGAAGCAAGTTCCATCTTGTTTCATACTTTTACTCTCAAAGTTACTATTGAATCCTGCAATTATTAGGATCCTATTTCTGCTGTCACATATATTCTCAGATGTTAGTATTCTATGTAGCATGGTTAAAAAATAGGTAAAATATTTAGCAGGTGTATCCAACCCTTTGGCATCTCTATGCCACACTGGAAGAAGAGCTGTCTTGGGCCACACATTAAATACACTGTGACACATAATCACAGAAAAATCTCATAATGTTTTAAGTAAATTTATGACTTTGTGTTGGGCCACACTCACAGCCATTCTGGGCTACATGTGGCCCACAGGCTGCCCGTTGGACACCCCTATCAGTATGTAGTATATCCAATACCAGTGCATTCGTGTTGAAATGCTTTCACGTTCCTCCTAAACTCTGACTTCCTAATATAGCAGCAGAACTTTATATTGCTAGCTTGTATACTTGACTTTGAGATATTTTCCAAAAATGGAGGTAAAACATACACAGATCAGGTCTTGGCTATTCAAAAATAAACAGTAGAAAAAGATCAAACTTAATAGTTCAGAATCTATTTTGTTTAAAGAGATCTGGTTACTATTATTTCAGTGGTTATTATTCCACTGTAATAACACTTATTTCTGATATTTGTTGACATTATCTTCTTTTGTTCATCTGTATTCTCTCAATTTATATACCAATAATACATACCTCTCTTAATTCCTAACATTAGGTACATGCTGGTATAAAAAAGGGAATGGTTATTAAATAGATTCTGTATGATACGCTCATATTTTTCCACCTTTTAGTTAGGAAGAGTGGGGGGGTTATTAGACATAAAACAGAAGTTTCTTTTCTTCTTGGAGAAAATTCTCCACTGCTAGATTTTGAAGTAGATGGTTCAAAACAAATACACGTGTACCTACAGATAATCTTTAAATAAACCAATGACACTGAAGGGTCATGCGGAGCTTTGCCAGCAATAGCATGAAACCCCACATACCTCACTTGCCTTTCTACTTTAAGAGTTAAATGCTTGCGACTCATCCTTAAACCTGATCTCTAATGTCATCTGTTGTTGCAGTTGTGTCCTCAAGAAGCTCTACCAATCTGCCCCAAACTTACTCCTGAATGACTCTCACTCCTCCATAAAGACCAACGTAGTTCACTATTAACAGATTTTTAAAATAAAACTCAGGTCCTACATCTTTGGTAAGATTTAACTTTACAGTTACAAATGATAGGAGTCCTACTTACTACAACTACAAAAAATCCCAAATTTCTCAACTAGAAAAACTTTCTAAAAGAGCAATTTTAATTTCAAAAAGTTTCCTCTTTCTTAGAAAAATACAAAGATAAAGCAGGACAACAAAACTTTAAAATTTTAAAAATAAAGAATAAATCCTAAAAACAAATGGCGTATAATCATACAATTTTTTTAAATAAATTATTTATTTATTTTAGAGAGAGGGGAAGGTAGGGAGACAGAGAGAGAGAGAGAAACAGCAATGTATGGTTGCCTCTCACATGGCCCTCACTGGGGACCCGGCCCGCAACCCAGGCATGTGCCCTGACGGGGAATCGAACCGGGACCCTCTGGTTCCCAGCCTGCGCTCAATCTACTGAGCTACACCAGCCAGGGCTAATCATACAATTTTTATTTAAAAATTAAATAATGTTAGCCCTGGCTGGTGTGACTCAGTGGATTGAGCTCCAGTCCATGAGCCAAAAGATCACCAGTTCAATTTCCAGTTAGGGCACATGCCTGGGTTGCAGGCCAAACCCCCAATTGGGGTCACGAGAGGCAACTGATCAATGTTTCTCTCACATACTGATGTTTCTCTCCCTCTCTTTCTCCCTCCCTTCCTCTCTAAAAGATAAAATCTTAAAAAAATTCTTAACAAATAAAAAATAAAATTTTATGTTAAAAGCCACACTACATAATTTAAAAATAAACAACCCACTTTGTAAGTCAGAACAGAGAGAAAACTTCAACACAAGGTCTGTTAAGCAGAAAAAGTAGACAAAAAATGAAGTGGAAATGCCTCTAAATTTTTAACTACAACACAGAAATTTTATTTTAGCCCTGCTGGTTTGGATTAGTGGAGTGAGCACCAGCCTGTGGATCAAAAGGTCGCTGGTTCGATTCCCAGTCAGGGCACATACCAGGGTTGAGGGCCTTGGGGGCATGTAAGAGACAACCTATGATGTATCACACACGGATGTTCCTCTCCCTCCCCCTCTCTCTGAAATAAATAAAACACTTTTTAAAAAGTTGTTTTTATAAATACCACAAGTAGCACACCTGTCCCCCATTCTTTTTATTTTCTTATACTCAACTACAATAAAGGGATGTTAAATTCCTGTTTCATAGACAACTGACAAGAGTCTGGGAGATATGCTAAGTGTGCTTTTGCCCTTTATTATTTAGTTTGACCCGAAAACTCTTCTTTTACCGACAAACTCTAACAAAGATGTCAACACATAATTTGAAATATTAGCTCCTCTGTAAAGCTTTCCTTGCATATATTCCTGCTCACCACTTTCTCCCAAAGATTCTGTGATTCCATAAACACTCTTTGTATATTTCTATTATGAATGTTACCACATTACATCAAAATTACTTGTTTACAACACAGGATAGACACTCAAATATTTTATGAAGGAATAAATAAACCAAAAAATAATGTGAGTCTAGAGTAGGGATTATGTAAATTAAGTGACACAAAACTTGATCCCCCTTGAGAAAAGTATAAAGTAAAATTTTAGTCCTTCATAAGTGATGTAAATTATAAGAGATGCAATAAAAATATAGATTTAAGATAAAAGTGTTCTAAAATTAGATAATGGTGATGACTGCACGACTTTGTATGTAGCAAATACACTAAACACCACTCAATTGTACAATTTAAAAGAGTGTATTTTGTGGTCTTTGAAACTGGGCTAATCTAAAACAGGGCACAATTTAAAGAAAATACTACATGTAGAAAACCTAATATGTTATTGCTATTTACCAGAAAAGTCAACATCTAGGTCAGGGGTGTCAAACTCATTTTCTTTCTTTTTTTTTTTTAACTATTTTTAAAAATATTTATTTATTTATTTATAAGATTTTATTTATTTATTTTTAGAGAGAGGGGAAGGGAGGGAGACAGAGAGGGAGAGAAACAGCAGTGCATGGTT
The DNA here is from genome assembly GCA_004026765.1 of Micronycteris hirsuta. Lineage (NCBI taxonomy): Eukaryota > Metazoa > Chordata > Mammalia > Chiroptera > Phyllostomidae > Micronycteris > Micronycteris hirsuta. Next base: position 31,951 of record PVJI01006264.1, on the reverse strand, counting down.
GCTCCCCACATGGCCCTCACTGGGGACCCGGCCCGCAACCCAGGCATGTGCCCTGACTGGGAATCGAACTGGGACCCTTTGGTTCCCAGCCCGTGCTCAATCCACCGAGCTACACCAGCCAGGGCAAAATATTTATTTATTTTTAGAGAGGTGAGGGAGGGACAAAGAGAGGGAAACATCAATGTGTGGTCGCCTCTCACTTGGTCCCCACTGGGGACCTGGCCTGCAACCCAGGCATGTACCCTGACTGGGAATCGAACCTGTGACCCTTTGGTTCGCAGCCCGCGCTCAATCCACTGAGCTACACCAGCGAGTGCTCAAACTCATTTTCACCAGGAACCACATCAGCCTCGTGGTTGCCTTCAAAGGGCCAAATATAATTTTAGGACTGTATAAAGGTAACTACGGCATTTTTTGGACCATAAGATGCCCCTAGGTTTTAGAAGAAGAAAATAAGAAAAAAAATTTTGAAGCAAAAACTGTGGTAAAATATTTTACATGCTCCTGCTTCCTGTGACCCCGCTCCACCGCCACACCTTCATTTTCCTCCCAAATTGGGGGGTGGGGGAAATGCATCTTATAGTCTGAAAAATATGGTACTCCTTAACAGTTAAGCAAAAGTTCAGCACCGCTGCTGGGTAGAAACAAGGTGCGGGCCAGATAAAACAAGGTGGAGAGCCAGATTTGGCACCCGGGCCTTGTGTCTGCCATCTGTGATCTAGGTAATATCAGACCCATTTTTTCCTTAACATTTCATTACAAAATAACTAGATTTTGTATGCAGCAATTTAAAAATTGCTAGGCAAATTAGCTACACCAAGCAAGAGCTGAGATACTACTATTATTATCCATAATTGTCTTATTAAAGAAACCACATTAATCTATCAGTTCTATAATTTAATAAAATCTCAGTCCAACAAGCCTTAATTAGAATGCTTGGATTCCTGTGGGTTTTAATAATTCTCCATAAAAATCACTCACTTAAAATTTAAAATTAAATTTCTTTTTTTTTTAAGATTTTATTTTATTTATTTTCAGAGAGAGGAGAAGGGAGGGAGAAAGAGCAATGTATGGTTGCCTCTCACATGGCCCTCATTGGGGACCTGGCCCGCAGCCCAGGCATGTGCCCTGACTGGGAATTGAACCGGGACCCTCTGGTTCCCAGCCCGCGCTCAATCCACTGAGTTACACCAGCCGGGAAAAATTAAATTTCTAATGAACAGTTTATGTTGTAAATATTGGTATATTTTTTTAATCAAATTTACTGGGGGGGGGTCACAGTGGTTAATAAAATTACATAGTTTCAAATACAATTCCATAAAACATTATCTGTATATTTCAGAATGTGTTCTCTACCCAAAGTCAGATCTTCTTCCATCACCATATATCTGAGGCCCTTTACACTTTACTAACTCCCCTCCACCCCGTTTCCCTCTGGTAACCACCACAATGTTTTCGGTGTCTGAGTTTTTGTTTGTCTTATTTGTTGCTTCCTGTTTTATATCCCACACATGGGTGCAACTATATGTATGTTTCTTAACTTTTTCCATTTGGCTTATTTCACTTAGCATAGTCTCAAGAACCACTCATGTTCTCACAAATGGTAGTATTTTATCTTTTCTTATGGCTGAGTAGTACTCCATTGTATTTATGCACCACATCATCTTGATCCAATCTTCTATTAAAGGACACTTTGGTTGTTTCCATTTCTTGGCCACCATGAACATTGTTGCAATGGATATCAGGTTCCATACATTTTTACAAATAAATGTTTTCAAATTTTTGGGGTAGATACCCAGAAGGATTGCTAAGTCATATACTAATTCTATTCTTAGTTTTTTTAGGAGCCTCCATACTGTTTTCCATAGTGACTGCAACAGTTTACGTTCCTACCAGCAGTGAATAAGGATTCTTATTTCCCAAAAACCTCTCCAACACCTGTTACTACTTGTGTTTGATAATAGCCATTCTAACAGTTTGAGGTGGTTATTGCATTATAGTTTTGATTTCTATTTCCCTAACAGCTAGTGAAGTCGAACATATTTCCCTAATAGCTAGTAAAGTCATTCTATATATCTGTTGGCCATCTGTTTGTATGTCTTCCTGTGAAAAGTATCTGTTCAGGCCCTCTGCTGATTTTTTCATTGGACTGTTTGGGTTTCTTTGTTGTTGAGTTGTTTACATATTTTGGATATTAACCCCTTATCAAAGGTGGTGTTGGAAAATATCTTCTCTCATTCAGTTGGTTGCCTTTTTGTTTTGTTGGTTTCTTTTGCTGTGCAGAAGCTTTTTCATGTGATATAGTCCCATTCATTTATTGTTGCCTTTACTTCCCTTCCCTTTGAGGTCAAATTATAATACTAAGACCAAGGTCCATAAGTTTAATACCCATTTTATTATGTTCTTCCATGTAATTTACTGTTTCATGTCTTATATTTAGTTCTTTAATCCATTTTTAATTAACTTTTGTGCATGATGTCAAGTAGCAGACTAGTTTTATTCTTTTGCATATGGCTTTTCAATTTTACCAACATCATTTAGTGAAGAGGCATTCCTTTCTTTATTCTATGCTTTTTGGTTCCTTTGTCGAAAATTAGTTGCCCATAGACAAGTAGGTTTATTTCTGGGCTCTCAATTCTATTCCATCAGACTATGTTTTTCTGTCAATACCATATTGTTTCAAATACTGTAGTTTTGTAGTATAATTTGAAATCTAGGAGTGTGATATCTCTTGTTTAATTCTTTTTTTTTTTTTTTTGCAGGACTGCACTGGCTATTCAAGTTATTTTGTAGTTACATATGAATTTGATGGTATTTTTGGTTCTATTTCTGTGAAAATTACCACTGGAATTTTAATGAAGATTGCATTAAACCTGTATATTGCTTTAGGTAATATGGCCATTTTAAACTATTTTGGGTCTTCGAAACAATAAACATGGAATATCTTTCCATTTATTTGTGTATTCTTCAATTTCTTAAAGAATGTGTTGTAATTTTCTGTGTGCATACACTTCACTTCCTTTATTAAATTTATTTCTAGGCTCTGTATTTTACCATGTATAACACAACTTTTTGCTCAAATTTTTGAGGGAAAAATAAAGATGCACATTATACATGGGTATAATGATTACATACCATGGATATAATAATACCGTGTACAATGCGCACATTATACATGGGAGCACATTATACACAGCAAACTGTGGTATTTTGTTTTTTGTCACTTTTGCAAAGGGAATTGTTTACACTTCTTTTTCTGAAATTCCATTGCTAGTATACAGAAACTCAATGGATTTTTGTACACTGATTTTGTATCCTTTAACTTTATTGCATTTGTTTATTATTTGTGATAGTTTTTTGGCGGAATCTTTAGGGTTTTCTGTATCTAGAATCATGTCATCTCCAAAAAGACCCTTTTGTTTCTTCACTCCCAATTCATCGCCACTTTTATTTCTTCATTCCCAATTTGGATGCCTTTTCTTTCTCTTACCTGCTTGCTGTCTAGGCATTTCAATACTATATTCTATAACAGTGGTGAGAATGGGCATCTTCATCCTGTTCCTGGTATTAGAGGAAAAGCTTTCAGTTTTTCACCATTAGCTGAGGATTTGTCATGCATGGCCTTTATTATGTTCAGGTGCCTTCCTTCTATACCCATTTTATTGAATGTTTTAATCAGAAAAGGATGGTGTATCTTGTCAAACCATTTTTCTCCATCTACTGATATGATCATATAATTTTCATCCCTTATATTATTAATATGGTACAACACATTGATTTGCATATGCTAAACCATCCTTGTGTCCCTGGAATGAACCCCACTTGACCATAATATAATTTTTTTAAGATTTTATTTATTTTTAGAGAGAGAGGAAGGGAGGGAAATAGAGAGGGAGAGAAATAGCAATGTATGATTGCCTCTCACATGGTCCTCATTGGGGACCTGGCCCGCAACCTAGGCATGTGCCCTGACTGGGAATCAAACCAGGACCCTCTGGTTCCCAGCCTGGGCTCAATCAACTGAGCTACACCACCCAGGGCTTGACCATAATATTTTATCTTTTTAATATATTGTTGTATTCGATTCACTAGTAGGATTTTTACATCTATTCATCAGGGACACTGGTCTATAGTTTTCTTTTTTGTGTTATCCTTGCCAGGTTTTGGTATCAGGGGAATGTTGGTCTCATAAAGTGTGTTAGGAAGTATTGCCTCTTCTTCAATTTTGAAGAGATTCAAAAGGATAGGTATTAAATCTTTGACTATTGGGTAGAATTCAACCGTGAAGCCATCTGGTACTGGACTTTTATTTTTTAGGTTTTTGATAATTGTTTCAATTTCCGTACTGTTACTGTTGCCTAGTCTATTTATATTTTCCAGTTAACAAACTGTTTTCTTATCATCTATTAAGTCAGCATAGGAATTTCATTTCAAAACAAAAACCTATCTTTTAGAGGAAAAATTACAATTAAGGCTATAAATTTCATTTATAATTTGTGTTTATTAAATCAACTAGGTTAAATAAACTATTCACTGACAAACTGTTAGGCAAAACGGCACCAAATTTCAATGCTATTTGACCTAATTTATAGTCAGTACATAGTGTTATTGAAATATCCCAATCCCTTTTTACTCACACAAGTTTCAATTTTTAATCATCTACCATAGGAAACAGATATTTTGGTTATTTTCACTTGTCACAAAAGCACATTTTAATGTCATGTTTAAGTAACTACGTTGTAAAATTTCAAACTGAAATTTTCTTTAAATGCTAGAAATATACCATTTCCTCTTCTCCACCTAAGTTAGTGTGTGATGAATACAGTAAATACTATGACTTCCACCTCTAATTTTACTCTCTAAAAAACTGCTACAGAAGAATGAATATACCATTCTGACAACTTATGAAATGACACAGACACTACGTAAAGTTGCAAGATAGCCAAGCACACATTTTTTAAGGCATTTACAAGAAAAATCTCTTTCCAGTGAAGAAAAACAAAAATGAGATAAGAAAATGTGCTATAAAAATAATAGTTAGTCCTGCCAGGTGTGGCTCAGTGGGTTGAGTGTTGGCCTGTGAAACTAAGGGTCACTGGTTCAATCCCCAGAGAGGTCAGCCTGGGTTGCAGGCCAGGTTACCAATTGGGGGTGTGCAAGAGGCAACAGACTGCTGTATCTCTGGCACATCAATATTTCTCTCCTTCTCTTTCTCCCTCCCTTTCCCTCTCTCTAAAAAAGCAAATAAATATAATCTTAAAAACAATAATTAATGCACTTGTTATAAAATAATCAGGTAATTTCCACTATGGCCGTATAGGAGGCTAAATACCATGAAGATACTTCTGTTACAACAAAATAACTCAAAATAGCCTAAGATAATGTTTATTGCATTGCTGGCCTCATAGGAAGTGGGAAACTCTCAAAGGTACCAAAAGAAAAGAAAAACAAAAAGGCTGACCTAAGTAGACATAGTTGCCCAAAGGGTAAATGCACCTAGAGGCAAGGAGGAGACCCAGAAAAGGTGTTAGTAATAGATCCCAATCCCTAACATAGCAAATACAGAGCTTCTGAAAGAAATCATCCTCCAATTAGCTTCCAAGTTCAACCACAGATAAAAATGGACAAAATATATAACTATATAATCAAACTAGACAAGTTCTAGAAAAAACTGTTTTAACTGAAATCATATTAGTTCATAAATAAGCAAAATTGCAAGGAGTATTCTAAAATATGAGTAATGACCAAGAATTAACCCTACCAGAAACAAAACATAATTAAAACTACCATGACATCAAATACACAATGGGAAATCAGACTAGACCCAAGGACATAGAGAAATTCAGTCTATGGCAAAGATAGTATATCAAATCTGAGGAGTAAAGAACTCTTACTAATAAAAATATTAGGAGGAGTTCCAGCCAAGATGGAGGCACAGGTAGAAACTCTTCGCTTCCTCCCACAACCGAAAGAAAGATAATAACCAATCTAAAATCAATAAACAACCAGAAGTGACAGAAAATAAAACTGGATGGAACTCCGAAAACCACAGATTTAAAGAAACAGGCAAGCAGAACAACTAGAACAGTAAGGCAGAAAAGAGAAAACGAAGTGAGGCAGCGGATTGTGGGGGTGGGGCGGGCAGCTGCGAGGCAGCAGGCTGTGCAAGAGGGGCTGACTTAAGGGGAAACTGAGACTCAGAGGTGGCTGTGGACTACAGTGGTTGCTACAGTGGGAGAAACGCCCAGTTTCACAAGAATTTGTTGAAAAGTGTGCTAGAAACAACAGGTGAGCTGCATTGTTCCCTCTCTGGCCCCTCCCTCACAGGCAGGGCCTAGGCAGCACAGCAAAGAGGGTTGCCCTGCCTGGGTAAATAACTAAGGCCCCGCCCCCTTACAACATATCAGGAACCCAGCAAAGAAAAAGGGCCAAAATGAAAGAACAGAGCAAAACCTCAGAAAGAGAGCTAAGGGAGGAGGAGATAGCCAATCTATCTGATGGAGAATTTAAAGCCCTAGTAATCAAAATGCTCATGGATCTGATTGAGCTTGGTCGAAAAATGAAAGAACACACAAAAGATACCCAAAATGAAATAAAGCAAAATATTCCTGGAACCAACAGTGACAGGAAGGAAACCAGGACTCAAATCAACAATTTGGAACAAAAGGAAGAAATAAACATCCAACCGGAACAGAATGAAGAAACAAGAATTCAAAAAAGTGAAGAGAGTCTTACAAACCTTTGGGACAATCTGAAACGTTCCAATATCTGAATTATAGGGGTGCCAGAAGAAGAAAAACAGCAAGAAATTGAAAACTTATTTGAACAAATAATGAAGGAAAACTTCCCCAATCTGGTGAAGGAAATAGACTTCCAGGAAGTCCAGGAAGCCCAGAGAATCCAACACACCAAGGCACATCATCATTAAGTTACCCAAGATTAAAGACAAAGAGAAAATCTTAAAAGCAGCAAGAGGAAAAGAGTTACCTACAAAGGCGTGCCCATAAGGCTATCAGCTGATTTCTCAAAAGAAACCTTGCAGGCAAGAAGGGGCTGGAGAGAAGTATTTGAAGTCATCATGAAAGGCAAGGACCTACATCCAAGAATACTCTATCCAGCAAAGCTATCATTTAGAATGGAAGGGCAGATAAAGTGCTTCTCAGACAAGGTAAAGCCAAAGGAATTCATCATCACCAAGCCATTATTAGATGAAATGTTAAAAGGACTTATTTAAGAAAAAGATCAAAACTATGAACATTAAAATGACAACACACAGCTATCAACAACTGAATCTAAAAAACAAAAACAAACTAAGCAAACAACTAGAACAGGAACAGAATCATAGACATGGAGATCACATAGATGGTTATCAGCGGGGGGGGGGGAGGAGGGGAAGGTACAGGGAATAAGCAGCGTAATTGGTAGGTACAAAATAGACAAGGGGATATTAAGAACAGTATAGGAAACGGAGAAGCCAAAGAGCTTGTATGTCCAACCCATGAACATGAACTAAGAGGGGCAGGGATTGCTGGGGAGAAGGGGGATACCAGGCGAAGGGGGGGAAAGGGGAAAAAGTGGGACAACTGTAAGAGCATAATCAATGAAATCTACTTAAACAATTATATTATGAGATAAAAAATATACTATGTTTTAATTTTTTTAATATTTATTTATTTTCAAATAACTGTAATTAAACAAAAAAATTAATTAAAAAAATGTAAAAAAAAAAATATTTATTTATTTTTAGAGAGAGGGGGCAGGAGGAAGAAAGAGAGGGAAACATCAATGTGTGTGAGAAACATAAATCAGTTGCCTCTTGCATGTGCCCCAACTGGGGACTGGCCTGCAACCCAGGTACGTGCCCTGACGGGGAATCGAACTGGCAACCTTTTACTTTGTGGGACAATGCTCAACCAATTAAGCCATGCCGGTCAGTCCTGTATTTCTGTATTTTTACTATAAAGTTTGCTTTAAAAGGAGCACTGACAAAACCTTAACTACTTTTTAAGAATCAGGAGGGGATGTTTGGTTATTTTAAACCCTTGCTTTTAAAATAAATAAAAGAAAACCCCCAAGCTTTCTCAGACTATCAACATGCTTCACTACAGTCCATCTTTTCCTTGTTAGACACTGATACTTAATCCTTTTGAAGTCATGAATCCTTCTGAGGAGCTGGTGAGAGCTATATAAAAATACATCCAAACACACACACAAAATTCTGCACCCACTATCATATTCCACATGCAACCAAACACACCCAAAACCTTTCGGAGATCCCAGGTTGTAAAGCCCTACCTTAAGCTATAAGGAGGAAAAGAGAAGATTCACAAGAACCTTTCCTTTATTTGTAGTATGCCAGATACTACAAATAAATTTAATACTTAATATAACCATTTAAAATAGGCATCAATAGCTCCATATTATAAATAAGAAAAGCTCATACTTAAATTTGGCTCTGATTCTATAACCCATGCTCTTTCCATTATTTTTGAAGAACTAATTCAGAGTGTAGTAATATGTTCAATATCCTATGCTAAAGTAACTGTTGAAGAAAGAAATACCTATCCATCACCAGCGGTTTTGTAAGTATACGGATACCTTCCCTCAGAAACCAGACTGTACTCTACTATAAACAAGATACATGGGATATAAACCACTTATATATGAAAGGAAGTACATATTGTGAGTAAAATTATTTCAGTACAAAACCTCATCATTAGCAACGAGTATTTTTTAAAACACTATAGAAAGATTACTAAAAACAATCATCCTAGAGCCCTTTACAAGTTAGCTGTGCAAAATAAATACAGCATTGTTTCGAGTAAAGAGATCTAAATAAAAATCTTTTTTCAATCAAACTTCTGAAAATTCTTGAGGTCAGCAAAAACAGATACCTTTATTTCAGAGAAAAGGAAAATAAGGTTCAAGTTAGACTAGTCGACTTAGCTAAGAGTCATCCAGTTACATAATTTTTTCATGAATTGGTACAATGCCTGTTTTTCCTGACTTACAACTCATTAATAGTTGATTTTATCAATAAAACTTTCCAAGCCACAACATATTTCTATGATCTTGTATAGAATAACATTAAAAATTTGTGGATGCCACAGCAATTTGAGGAACAAAGATACTGCATCATTATGGTTTCTGGTGACATGCAAAAAGCAAATGAATTTGAAGTTAAGGAAATTAACAGTAAAAATCCAGTTATTTCACACAATCAGGAAAATTATAAAATTTCAGCCAAAATATTCAGCCAATTCTCTCTGCCTAAATCCATTACTGTACTTATATATACATACAATCTAAATCTTCATGTAGGCACATATGGCGCCTACAACCTGAAATTAACTTTTGTGTAGAGATATTAACTTGTGGTCAACATGATATCTAAAATCCACTTAATGTCTTTACTAGACAAAGTAAAAGGAATTAAGAAAAATTAGTTATTATCTTTGGTTAGCTACTAAGAAAGGACACAATTTTTAAGATATTAACTTGCCTTATGAGGAACAAAAGGAATTAATACTTATATAAAACTATTCAGTTAGCAAAAGCTTGGTGATTGACAGAGACTTGACTTGAACACTCAAGTCACTGTACTTGGGTGGTGAACACTCAATACACTGTACAGATATGTTGTAGAATTGTGCACATGAATACTTGTTAATTGTTAACCAGTGTCACCCCAATAAATTCAATAAAGAGAGAAGAGAAGCTTTCAACACATATTAGTGAACTGGATTCTCACAACCATCCTAAAAGGTAGGCAATATTATAATCATTTTAAGATCTTTGAGCCTCAGTTTCTTGTCTATGGTTTTGTCTACGGTCACACTGTTGGTAAACAGGAAGGCAAGATTCAAATCTAGTTTTCCTAACCACAAGTCTAGTACTCTTTCTGCTATTCCACTAGAAGGAGGAACCTGGGCATACCCCATTTAAAATATTTGCCATAATTTTGCAAATACAAATATATACATGGTTAATACTATCACTCACATCTCTGACAAGTCTCAAAGCCTATTTCAGGCTTAAGAAATAGGCTATTTTGAAATAACATATAAAGATTAAAGTCAAACTTCATGGAATATGTATATAGGTTACATAAAAATTAATCAAGAAAGCCAAATATTGACACCGTATATTGTTGAGAATTCTACTTACTCGTTTTGAAGGACAGTGTTCATGCTTTTCATCTGTCATCTTTGCACTTTTAAGTGCTTTTCTTGGGTGCTTGATAGTTGTTTTTATGGCAGGTCGACATACATAGTTCTCCAAGTTCTTTGGAGGTTTTTTAGTTCTCTTAGCCTGAAGGCCAATTTTCAATTTTAAATTTCCCTCTGAAAAGTTTGTTTCCTTCACTGAAAACTGCTGCTGTGCGTCAGTCAAACCATCATCTTTCCCTGCTTCAATGTTTCTTTCCCGATTCCACTTGCGAAGGCCCTCTTCCTCCTTTGTGTTGTTTTCTAGCTCTTCTTCTCTCTTGCTGACCAGTGTGCCAATACTGATGGCAGAAGGGCTCTTTCTTGAAAATCCTTCGGAATCAGAACCCAATCCTAACATAGCAGTATTTCTAGGGTCCATCACAAGTGTATGTTATTGCCAAGGAATCCTATGAATATTTTACAAAACTGTGTTCCATAGAAAACAGGAATCTCCAAAACTTGCAACCAGCATCTCTTTCTCTGCAGGACAGACCATAACAAAAATTTATCAGATTAGAAGTAACTAATGATTAACATGAGAAATGGGTACAGGGAGAGGGGGACAAAAATGTCAGGAAGAACCCAAAATTACACTTAAATCAAAATGCAGTTCAAAATGAATTTAAATTGATATTCATTCAGTTATGATAGATTTAAAATTTCTGAGTATGTTTATCATTCCACAGATATTATAAACAAGCTGTAGTGGTATGGTTAAAATCAATGTTTAAGAACCACTGTTATAACTCAACCAAAAATCTTTTATAAACACAAGCCTAAGATAAAAATAATTTCATATATTTAGCACTCCTCAGTAGTAAATATTAAACTGAAACAAAAGATTTCACTATTTTTTTTAAAGATTTTATTCATTTATTTTTAAAGAGAGGGGACGGGAAGGAGAAAGACAGGGAGAGAAACATCGATGTGTGAGAGATCCAGTACATAGACTGGTTGCCTCTTGAACGCTCCCAAACAGAGACCCAGCCCACAACTCAGGCATGTGCCCTGGCTGGGAATCAATCCAGCAACCCGTAAGTTCACAGGCCAGTGCTCAGTCCACTGAGCCATACCAGCCAGGGAACATTTCACTATTCTTGAGTATTGATAGGCTAACTCTTTTTCAAGCATATATCCAAACCAAGATCCAGGACTAGTATCTGAAAAAAGAATACCCTATTCCTTACAGAGTTCCATTTATGGAGTATTTTATAGTTTAAACTATGTGCCTCAAGACTTTACTTTCCAACAAGATTATAAGATTCTCAAGGACAAAGACCATATACCAATATTTTTTGGACTATAAGATGCACTGGACCATAAGAAGCACCTAGGTTTTAGAGGAGGAAAATAGGAAAAACAATTTTGAAGCAAAAAATGTGGTAAAATATTTAATAACAAAAATAACATAGTATTTCACCAATGTAAATGTAAACAGAACTCAGGTAAGCTACATTTGGACTATAAGACACACCCCCATTTTCCTCCCAAATAGTCTGAAAAATACGGTAATTTTTTGTAACGCTTACAAGGAATGTAAAGCCCAAATGCCTGGAACATAGCATGGCTCAATAAAAGGTATCAACAATTTATTGTAGCAGTAGCTATTAACAGTAGTAGCAGTAGCTTTTTAAGTAGTTAACAAATATTGGCCAATTGACTAAAACTTATAGTCTATTCCCACTTCATTCATTCACACAAGCAGCTGAAAGAGTAGTCCTCCAATCAGTTCACTTTGACAATTCTTGCTATCTACCAATTTACATATTAATATTCCACAATGGCACTCAAGGCTTCTCCTAATCTGGCTCTTATTATTCAAACTCATTTATGCTTCCTCACCAACACGCAAGCCCTATGATTTAGTAATATTTAGTTTTCTTTACTGTCCCTAAAATCATGTTCATTTATGCTTCTGTGTCATGTGTTTTATTTATTTAAAGTTATAGATCTTTAAATGTACAAAGTTCTATCTTCTCCATGATGGGTTCATAATCCTGAAATTCAAAAGTCTGAAAACCAAAAGTATTTTCATAATTCACTAGTGACAAAACCTGATATGATCTGATATGGATCCACTTTGGTCTTAATTACCAGTTTCTGTGAATAGTTATACATTTCAATAGTGAATTATTAATGTGTTTAAGGAGTGAGACTCTAACACCACAGTGAAGTAACCTAATATACATTACCTTTCTAAAAGCATCAAAAAACCTTTTGGATAATAAATTAAGGACCTATGTTCTCAAACCTATATTTAAGACTGCACTGACTTGATTCTTCCCTGAATACTTGTTATCCATATAGGATAACAATTTGGGTAATTTTTTTTAAGATTTTATTTATTTTTAGAGAGAGGGGAAGGGAGGGAGAGTGGGAGAGAAACATCAATGTGTGGTTGCCTCTCATGCGCCCCCTGCTGGGAACCTGGCCCTGTAACCCAGGCATGTGCCCTGATGGGGAATCCAAGCAGGGACCTTTTGGTTCGCAGGTGGATGCTCAATCCACTGAGCCACACCAGCCAAGGTTAATTTTAAAATTCTTGCTCCATATTTATCAGCTGCATACCCAAACAGACTATAATTAAAATGTAAACTTGATGTAGGTAGGAACCTCTTCTGGTTTGTTTACTACATCCCCAGCACCTGGAACAGTGAGTATCACATATTTTAGTACCCAGTAAATAGAGGAAGGGAGGGAGGGAGGGAGGGAGGAAATTTTAAGGTCCCTACAGTTTCTAATATAACGTTTGGCATGTGGAAAATGTTTCTCCTTTTTATAATAACATAAACTCATCTTGGGTTATAAATGAGAAATGTATATAATTTTCTTATTGCATGTTAACTATATTTCATATTAAGTGATTTTCTGTAAACTTACTAAAATATCTTAATCGCACTAGTAAAGCAGCTTCCAAATCATATCTTACACTTCTATACTTCTTCTATTTCTGTGCCATCAAACCGGTCTTAAAACAAAATCATGTTCACTAATCTCATTTTATGTTCCTGACCACTAACCTCAAGTGGCCCTTAGCACTGTAACACATTTCCTTAATCTATTCACACCACCACCACTCTTCTGGACAACTGTATCATATCATCTCCACTCACTGATTTTGCTTCCAATCTGATGGCAATAGAAACAATCAGAGGAAAACTGCCACAACCTCCTACCATGTATTTACACACTTGCCTATGTCTGCTTTCCTTCCTATAATAATACATAAATTGCCTGTACAACAAATTCCACCACTTGAGGAATCAATCCTATCCCTGTTGCCTTCTAAAGAGCATTATTCAGGCAACTATCCTCATTCCCCAATACATCATCCGTTTCTCGCCATTCCTCTAGATAATGTAATCAGCAGAAAAACACTGTAATGGGGTGCTGAGCTGGAGGTCCCCCAAAATGGAGAAAACCCCCACAGCTATTGCTTGGGGGATAAGGGATGCAGAACAGGGCCAGTGAGAGCTACTCTGTGTATCTGAAGAACTTGGCCAGTGTTCTGGTAATACTAAAAGCTGTGCCTGCTCCCAGCCAGGGATATGGGCGTGATTCTAACCTGTGATTTGATATAGCCAGAGGGGCATCCTGCACCCATGAGAGCAGCTTGGAGGCAGTTCCTATGTCACAGGGCCATGCTTGCCAGGACTAACAATGGCAGCTGAGAAAGGCAGAAGAAACTGGACTACTGGCAGGTGTAAGCCGGTGTGGGAGGAGTCGGAAATGGGGTCACAGAGAAGATCTGTGCTGGGACTTAAATAGAGCTGCCACAGCCATGCTGGTTCTTAACCATGTGATTTGGGAGCTGAGAGGGGGCTCTCTTGACCATGCAGCTTAGAAAGAAACAGAAAAGCAGGATGCAGCAACTGTGCGGGGTTCTTGACCATGTGGCTAAGGAAGGAGAAGCCTCTTGACCACGTAGCAGCAGTGTGGGGTCCTGGCCAAGCAGTTTGAAAGAATGCAGGATTCCCCAGCTCGCCACCATGAGGAGATGCCACGTGGTTTTGGATTAAGGAGAGTCTAGCTAGCCGAGCACTGATGACTGGAGGAAGCCAGGATACAGATGGGAATCTGTCCGGCTAAGCTACAGACTTCTATTTCTTTTCCAGAGAGACAAGGGGAGGACAAGAGAGAGGCAGGACTATGTGTTTGTGTCTGCTTCTTTGCTTCTAAAGGTAGTGGGATTTAACAGTGACATTCCGCCATTATTCTGAACATGTACAACTTCTGAATAAATAGTTCCTTTCCTTTTTATCAAACTCTGGCATTGAGAGTCACAGTTTTTATGGTGGCAGGCAAAAAGAACCATAGAGTAATAGAACCCATTGTGTGTGGGGGGAGGTTTCTGTTACAATACTACAATGTTTCTCATCTAAGAAAATTCCTCTCGGCCTCATTTCCTCCGCCAGCTTCCCATTTCTGTTCATCTTTACAATAAAACTTTTTCGAAGGTTGTCTATACCCCGCATCTCCAAATCCTCACCTTCTCTTTTTCTCTTGAATACACCAGTTACACTTTCACCATGACTGTTGCACAAAAACTGCTAGTCAAGTTCACCAATGTACTCTACACTGCTCAATTCTTGGTCCTCTCACCTTACTATCAACAGAATTTGAGACAGCTGAACAGCCCCTTCACTTCTTCACTTGACTTACAGGATACTTCTCTGGATTCTTCTCTCTTACTGGTTAGTGAGCCTCAGTCTCCTTTACCAATCAGTTCCTCCTTTCTCCCTGAACTCTCAACACTGGAGTGTCCCAGGACATGCCCTTCCCTTTTCTGTCTACCCTCACTTCCAACGTGACCACATCTAGTCTTCTGGCTTTACATGCCATCTAACATTGATGACTCACACATTTCTACCTCGAGATCGACCAGCTGTGACCTCTCCCTGGGACTCTAGACTCATATATCTAAATGCCTACCTGACATACTAACTGGATGTCCAATAATTAGGACTTCAAAACTTAGTATCAATTCATCTTCACCTGCCCCCACCAATCTGTTCTTCCCACAGGCTTTATCATTTCAATAACTGCAACTACGACTGTAATTATTTAGGTCAAAAGATTCTAATAGCCCTTGATTCCTTTCTTTGTCTAATGTCCCACATGTCCATTCAGTCAGTAAAGTGTTCTTTACCTTCAAAATATATGCAGAATATATACTAATAAAATTATGACACTAATAAAATTAGTGAGAACCCATTTCTCACTAATGTTTCAAATTTTTTATTTACCAATTTGACAGCTATCAATCAGATCCAAGACACAATATCAGACCTACTGTACTAGTCTCCTAAAGGGTTCCTTGCTTCAGCCCTTGTAATTCTTTACAGTCTTCTTAAAACTCAGCAGCTGGGTGATTCTTTTAAGGCCTGTTTCAGATTATGTCACTCATCTGCTCAAAACTTGTTAAATGACTTCCCCTTTCACTCAAAAGTATAAGAAGCCAAAGTCCTACCTTGCAATACCCTCCACCTCTCTTCTATCTCCTGCCAGTCTACCCACTTAGTTCTAAGAAGGTGGGATAAAGGTCTCCTCCCGTTTCTCAAACACAACAAAAATACTCCTATGTTGCAGGGCCTTTGTACTTACTATTCTGCCTAACTAGAACACCTTTCCCCAGATAATTAATTGCACAGTTTGCTTTTTTTGTTTTTTTATGCTCACTTGAGTATATGTTTATTGATTTTAGAGAGAGAGAGGAAGAGGGAGAGAAACAGGTATGGAAGAGAAACATCAACTGGCTGCCTCCCCTGTGCAGCCCGACCGGGGATCGAACCCACAACCTGGGTAAGTGACCTGACCAGAAACTGAACCCGTGACATTTCAGTGTACAGGATAGATGAGGCTTTAACCAACTGAGCCACTCCACCAGGGCACATGGTTTGCTCTTGTACTTCTTTCATATCTTTGCCTAAATGCAACCTTATAGAAAAGACATTTCCCTGACAATTCTTTATAAAATAGAAAACCACCCATCCCACCACCCTCTTCTCACACTCTATATCCTGTTTCATTTTTCTCCATTGCTCTTCCCATCATCTGTTGTAAATAAATATATTTGTTGTCTATATCTTTCCATTGGAATATGAAGTCCACCAGGAAATGGATTTATGTCAGTTTAACTCAACATGCTTAGAATAGCTCCTGGCACAAAGGAAATGTTCAATAAATATCTGAATTAATTCCATGTGTTATATAGGTAATATCTTACTGGCTTCAACTGTCCTTCTCCAGTTTTTCCCCCACTCTTCTTCCTTGTTTCTTAATTTCTAATGCCCATCCTGGGTTTCATGTAATTAATGAAGTGATTGACCTGCCACATATCTTTTGATTTAGTTATTAAAAACAAATAATAATTTACACAAAAATGCTTTTATATTCACTACTCGTAAGTACACAATTTTAAAATTCCCTTCAATTTTTGTTTTTTATAACAAAAGGATTTCAGAAGTCTTCATATTTATAAATGTGAAGTTTTGGGTCAGCCAAAAAGTGTTTAGTTTCTTCCATAAAATAAAATGTACATTTTTCATTTTCACTTTATTGGTTTGGATATTTTGAGTATGTTATCTATTTCCCACTATTGGCTTCTAGTGGGTAGAGGCCAGGGGTGCTGCTAAATTAAACATCTTCCAATGCAGAAAACAGCACCACAGCAAAGAATTATTTGGCCAAAATGTCAATTGTACCAAGGAACTTTGCAAACCACTTCTGACATGTTCAATCAGTCATAGCACCTCTCCATACACTGCACAAATCTTTTTTTTTTTCACATTTCAGTTGCACTTTTACCTTTCTTAAAACAATAAAGCATAGTATGCCAAAATGTTGCATATTTTCTTCCATGGCTACACAAAAATTCACCAATTTTAGTAAGTTCTTTTTAAATGCATGCTGATATGACAGCTGTCACAATACAATCAAACAAAAATGTTCTGAATGAAGTTAAAGACAACTAAGCCCTACTAGAGCCATTTTACAGAAAAAAATGTAAAGGACCTTTAGGCCAACGCAAAAGAATTTCAGTATTTCTTGCAAAGAATTCAGAGTATTTTTTACCAGGACTTATTTACTTTCAAAACATTCTATAAATGGGTTGGGAATGCATGATTCCATTCAATTTAAAAAAAAGGAAAAAACTGAATCCAAGTGACACACATTATTAAAAAACAGCAGAATATCAATAAGCTGAAAAGGAATTACTTAAGAAAATTGATCACCATCCAAAAAAATGTATTTAAGAATAGAAAAATATGTTTCCCTAACTTGATCAAGTAGATGAAAGAACAGTATGCCTAACAGCATATTTCATGAATCCATTTAGGCAGCAAGACTAGAAAATCATGATTGGCAAACCCCACATACCAAGTTTAAGTGTTTCTGTAAAGATAAATCCAAATTCTGAAGATACTTCACAACAAAGAATGCTTTTTATCTGCTAAATGTAAACTGCTTGAAAAGCAGTCCCTACAGCAGCTGCCAGAATGCTGTTTTTGAACTTTCAAAGCAATGTTCTTTCTGAATATTTTTCAGCTTTTGGAAAAGTATCTATATAATCTAGGTTTTCCTACCAGGGGCAAAGATGCCATATTGTTACACAACTTATTCTGGTTCTGACCATGACATACTGTGTTTTTTGGACTATAAGACACACCTAGGTTTTAGAGGAGGAAAATAGGAAAAAAATTTTGAAGCAAAAAATGTGGTAAAATATTTAATAACATAAGTAACATAATATTTCCAATGTACCAATGTAAATGTAAACAGCAGGTAAGCTACATTTGGACTGTAAGATGCACCCCCATTTTCCTCCCAAATTTGGGGGGGAATGCATCTTATAGTCTGAAAAATACGGTATTCAATTTAAAACACAGTTCCAAGGGAGAAATACTGAACTAAGACTGCCAACAGTCTCTTCACTCAGAGACAAAATCCAACATTCATTTCACTTACAAGTTAGAGATTTCTAGTGTTTTCAAATCACTACAACAAGCTAGGACAGCTTGATCCAAATTCCAGGGAAACTAAATCTCTAGCAAGGGTGTCTAACTCATTTTCACCAGGGGCCACATCAGCCTCACAGTTGCCTTCAAAGGGCCGAAATAATTTTAGGACTGTATAAATGTAACTACTCTTAGCTGTTAAAGGAGTTGAAATTACACTCAGACCTTTGAAGGCAACCAAGAGGCTGACATGGCCCCCAGGGAAAATGAGTTTGACACCCCTGATCTATAGCATGAAGCCCTTTAGCCTAGATCACTTTAGTTGTGAACAAACTTTTTAGAAAATTACTTCTTATATTAATAGGACATATGCATTACATCAACACAAAGTATGATAATCTAACCTGTTAGATACTACCTATATATTTACAAAATCAACGATGATGTACAGAGATGAGTGCTACTTGCTGTGTATTCTGCAATATGCCACTAAATATCTGGCAACCAATACACATATGGAACTTTTAAACAGGAACTGCTCAAACTTGTTTATATCTCCATACCTCATTTTTCCTATAAAGTGAAGACAACTACCTATCCCACACTTCCTATACTAATCTCACATCTATCCAAGTGACAATGAATCTGATAAAAATGAACAAATTCACTGTTAATACAATGTTCTATAGTCTGTGAGATACCAAACCACTCTGGAAAATAGTTCAACTATGTTTGGAGACCATTTTGTACAGATGCCCTGTCTATCATAAGGAGTGGGAAGGGAATAGACATGCTTTGATAGGACATTGCTTAGTAAGGCAATACAAAATCAACTACACATTTTAAAGTACTACAAATGAGCCCTTGCAGTGGGTTCAGTACTAGTAAAAGTAATAAAAATACCTAAAACTTACTGAACTTTAGCAAAGTTCTATGCTAAATGTTTTATATAGATTATTTTATTTAAACCTCACAATCAGCCCTGGCTGATGTGGCTCAGTGGATTGAGTGCCGACCTGCAAAAGCAAAGGGTCAGCAGTTCGATTCCCAGCCAGGACACACGCCTGGGTGGCGGGCCAGATCCCCAGGTGGGGGTGCATAAGAAGCAACCACACACTGATGCTTCTCTCCCTTTTTCTCCTTCCCCTCTCTCAAAATAAATAAAATCTTTAAAAAAAAAAAAACCTTTAAATTGGTGCACGTAGGGGCCCCAGAAGATGAGGGAAGCCTCTCTGGTCCCTAAAGTACCCCTACCTTCGCTCTCTGGGCCCACGGGCTGCAGAGAAGATAGCTCAACCTCTGCATGTTCCCAGGTGGAGTATGCCTACAGTAACAACAGCCTGGACCCCGGGCTTTTTGTAGAAAGCACCCACAAGGGGAGTGTAGTGTCCCGAGCTAATAGCATCAGTTCCACCAGTGCCTCTTCCATCTCCAACAAAGATGACAAAGACAGTGATTACCACCAGGAGTCCTACAAGGAGTCTTACAAGGACCGTGGTGGCAAGCGCACACTCAGGCTGAACAGAAGAGGAGGGATGCCACCAAGAGAGGGTATGACGACCTTCAGACCATCATCCCCACCTGCTGGCAGGAGGACTTCTCCATTGGCTCCCAAGAGCTCAGCAAAGCCATCATTATGCAGAAAACTATTGACTATATCCAGTTTTTACACAAGGAGAAGAAAGAGCAGGAGGAGCAGGTATCCACTCTACGCAAGGACGTCACGGCCCTAAAGATAAAGTGAACTATGAGAAGACTTTGAAGGCACACCAGGATAACCTCTATGAGGGGGAGGACCAGGTCTCTGACCAGGTCAAGTTCAAGGTGTTTCATGATATCATGGACTCCCTGTTCCAGTCCTTCAACACCTTCATCTCCATGGCCAGCTTTCAGGAGCTACTGGCCTGTGCCTTCAGCTGGACTGAGGAGCACTGTAAGCTTCAGACCCTATGGGAGATCATGATTGGTGTCCTGCACCAGCTGAAGAACCAGATTTACTAACCTACAGAATGGCCAACAAGAAGCCTCGAGTTTCCTACTTGGTTACAGAGCCAGTGGGCTTATGAGGTTGGACTGCGACACCTTACGCCAGTCAGCTGGTTTCCCCTTGGTGTTTGGTTCCCTAGCCCGCCTCATTCTCAGTGGGGCTGGGGTGTTTGTTTTGCAAAAGCTTCTGATTAATTTATTATACTGACCATAGAGCTCAAACCTGCTCAGTCTTCCCCCACCCCTCCCCACAGTAATCCTCAGAACTGGGGTCTACTTGGGGCAACCCCCTTCTCCTAAGCCTCAGGTTCCAAATTTTGGCACATGATCTACTCATATTTAGAAACTATTGTTGGCCTGTTTTGGTCTCTTGGGTGACAAATGAACCAAGTTTGGCCATTTTGGCAGTAGATGGGACAGGAGGAAAGGATTAAGAGGAACTACTTCAACAGCTGCAAAGGGTGAAAGACACTCATGCCTAAACTAGAGCTGCCTGGTCAGCCCAAGGTAAAGTCACAGCTTTCCGGCCAGTTCAGAGCAGGGCTGCCAGGTTCCTGCTTCTGCCTTCTGCTCTCTCACCTTCCTTCTCTGCTCTGGGCAGTAGAGAAGCAACCTCCCAACCTACTTCTGCCCTCTGTCCCACAGGCAGCGGCACTGCACAGTAAAGTCCAATGAGATGCAGCATCCCATGTTAAAGTTTTAATTTTTCTAAATACCAACAACATAATTTTACTAGTTACAATTTTAGAAAATTAGCTGGGCCTCAAAACCACTCCCAGCTTTTGTCAGGTATACCTGGGTCTCCACCATCTCTAAGCACCACCTACATTTCTCCCAGGGCTTGGGGTGGGTGGAGCCCTGCTGGGGTATATAGAACCCAAGGGAGTCCAAGGTGCAGCCCTGTACTCCCTGACTGCTGTGTATAACAGCCTCTCTCTACCCTTGTCCCCCAAGCTCCCTTTTGCCTTCCTCGAGTTTGATATCTGAGAGGTTTGATTATCCAGAGGAAATTAAATATTTTTAGATCAAATTATAATAAATATTGCCAAATGCTTTCCTTTTAAAAAATCTTTATTTAAAAAAAACAAATAAATAATAAACCTCACGATCAGTGCTGGCTGGTGTGGCTCAGTGGATTGAGCATCCACCTGCGAACCAAAAGGTCACTGGTTAGATTCTCAGTCAGAGCACTAACCTGGGTTGCAGACCAGGTCCCCAGCTGGGAACATGCAAGAGGCAATTGGTGGATGTTTCTCTCCCTCTCTTTCTCCTTCCATTCCCCTCTCTCTAAACAAATAAATGAAATCCTAAAAAAAATAAACTCACAATCACCGTGAGGTAGTTATTATCATTACTCCCTTTCTAGAGATGGAAAACAGGTTAACAGTCAATGAAAGCTAAAGCCCAGGTCTGTCTGGCTCTTCTTAAATACTATGTTATACTGCCTCCCAAAGATCAATTTTAGTTCTGATCTTATCCTCCCAGCTACATTTGGCATAGTTGCTATTTGAAATTCTCACTTGGCTTCTATGATTTTCCAACCATTCTATTGACTTTCCAACCACCTCTCTAACCATTCCATCATTTCCTTTATGTATTCATCATTCTTAACCTATCCGTTCACTCATTCAATAAATATTTCAAGAGCTTCAAAACATGTTTAGAGAATTTTGACACTAACAGTAGATACAGCCATAAGTAAAAGAATAGGGTTGTCTCATTAACTTTAAATTTCAGAGGAGAAGGCAGACAAATGAGTAATCACATAAACAGTAACTATGTTAGTGAAGATACTACTACATCAAGTAGTATATCAAGGGAAATTGGAGGAACGGGAACATCTCTTAGAAGAAGTTAACTTCAAGCAAGACCCAGTCTGAGTAGGAAATAGCAAAGCAAAATATGAAGGCAAAAATTATCCAAAAATAGGGAACAGCATGTGTAAAGTCCCTGAGAGTGTAAAGATTAACAACAGATAAACCAAAGAGGAAATAGCACAAAATGAAAATGGATAAACAAAAATAGCCTGCAAAGGGCCTTATTGGGATATATTAAAAATCAGGAATCCAGCCCTGGCTGGTGTGGCTCACTGGATTGAGTGCTGGCCTGTGAAACAAAGGGTAGCCTGTTCAATTTCCAGTCAAGGCATATGCCTGAGATGTGGGCCAGGTACCCATTAGGGGGCACGTGAGAGGCAACCACACATTGATGTTTCTCTTTCTCCTTCCCCCTCTCTAAGAATAAAATAAATAAACAGATACATGATCTATACAAAGGAAGGCAGTATGACAATATGTGAATATAAAGTGAATGAAGTTTTATAAGTTTATTTTTAACTTGGTAAGAAAGGTAATTATCTTATTAACTTTCTCTAGTGTATAAGAGTAACTTTTTCTTTTTAAGTATATTTAACTAAAATTACCACTGCAGATTGAACAACGTTGGCAGAGTTTTAGCTTATAAGTTAAAATCTAGTTTGTCTCACCTGTAATAAATTTTTTGTAGTCTTCATTATACAGAGACTGTAATCACTGTTCTATTTCTCAACATTAAAAAAAACATATAAATTAACATGAAAGACTTTTAAAAATTTATACCACACTATACATTTCGATTTGACCTAGGTTTTAGACTCTTTAAAATTTTTATAGATGATCACCATGTTTCTTAGGCTATATCCTATTAGCTAAGTAATCACGGTACTACCAGTTTCTCAAGTCAGAAATCTGGCAGTCCTTGACTCTTCTCACTCCCTTATTCTCAAACTTTAATCTAACACCAAAATGTGCAAATGTTATATAAAATTTTTTTATTATATCCACTTATCTTTAACTCCACTGACACAGATTCATCCCGGAAAGTAATTCTTGCCTTCTAACAACTTTATATATCCCTTCCTCTCCTCCAGTTCCTTTTCCAAGATGCAGCCAGAAAAATGATTTAACAATCTATCATTTACCTGCTCAAAACCTTTGAATTCTTTCATATTATTTTCAGATATAAAGTTCCCAATCCTAATCATAACTTATAACTTAGATCTGCATTACAATATGGTACAGTAGTTAAACACATAAACTCTGGATACAGAGTCTCAGATACCAGTTCTGCTGTATTAATTCTGGGCAAGACACACCATGCCTCAGTTAAATCACTTAGGAATAAAAACGTTGTTAGGGGTCAGTGAACTAACATATGAAAAATACTTAAAACAGCACTTCACACACCTATCTGTCCCTAGCTTCTTCTAGTCTCACCATTTCCCATTCTGCTATGAGGAAAGCAGGGGCAAAAAACAACTAGAAAAAGCAGAAAGTGATATATGTATGACATACGTGTTTCTAAGTACTTTTCAGTTCATCAAACATCTGTCTTCCCTCCTTTAGGAGAACATATACAATCATTTCTCTCTCCCTAAAACTCTCTTCCACTCCCTTCCCAGATGACTTCTGCTTATCCTTTCCTTCTCAGATTAAAGGTCACTTCGACACAGAGACATTTCCTAACTCCTAGACCAGCAGAGATGTCCCTGTTAAGTGCTCAAGCAACATACTGTAACTCTCTTAACACTTGTCATGTAAGTTATATGCTTTACTATCCATACTTTCCACTAGACTATCTGTTCCATGAAAATAAAAATCATGCCTGCTTTATTCACTACTATGGCCTTAAGCAAAGTACTGGAACATAAAAGATAGTCAATAAATACCTAGAGATTTAACAAACAACACATATATTACTATTTTTTTTAAAGATTTTATTTATTTTTAGAGACAGGGGAAGTGAGGGAGAAAGAAAGGGAGAGAAACAGCAATGTATGGTTGCCTCTCACATGGCCCTCACTGGGGACCTGGCCCACAACCCAGGCACGTGCCCTGACTGGGAATCGAACCGGGACCCTTTGGTTCCCAGCCCGCACTCAATCCACTGAGCTACACCAGCTAGGGCCTATATTTTTAACTATGGGTATAAAGACTAAAAATGATTAGACAAAGTAAAAATATTAAAGAATTGATATTTTTCTTTAAATATTATATAGTCCCCTACTGTTTTTACAATTTCAAAAATAAACAGTATGTATATAGGCATGTAATTTGCTCTTCAAAAGTAAAAGGGTAAGCAGTGTCCTGGTGTAAGATGTTTTACATTAAACCACTAAATCACTGACATTAAATAAGTCACTAAAATAACAAAATGCTTATATTATCATCATCAAGATACCAATAAAATTTGAAATACTTCCCTAAATAATTTACACAAAATAAACTACACTTACAAAGTTGGACAAACTTAAGCTTTTTCACTGAACTACAGAACGACTCTTCATTTAAAAAGATAATGACAATCACCAACAATTCCTAACTTCTCAAGTACTAATCACCAATAAATCTAATTATTGCCATACTTATATACTGCAAATACTTCTTAAATTCCAAGGTGACACTAATTTTAAGAAGGTTCATGAATTAATGACCACATTTTCAGGAGAAAAAAAATTTAAAAACCACTACCATATTAAATGTAATTATCAACTGTGTTATTTTCTAATTTCAGGAACACTAAACTGGAGGAAAGAATGTATCTCATGACTAAAGAAAAACTACCATACCAACGGACTACTTCTAAAAACTTACAACAAGAAAGTAATATATATAAATTACAGTTAGTAGGCCACAAAGGGGAAAAATACACAGAAAGCACTCTCAAAGCTAAATTCTGAGGAAAAAAACTATATTCACTGATTGTCAGATGAAAATCGACTCAAAGCTTACTTAGCTCTTCCTGAGAAGCAAAATTAACAAGGATGAAATATGTAACTTCAATTTTGTTGTTTTAAAAAGGCAGATAGGACTGTGGTTGCAAGGAATATATAGGGACATTGATCTCTATCCCTAGGGAATTCTAAAATGGCAACAGGAGAGAAGTAGAAGTTACATCAGATAGATTTTGCCAATAATGAATTATATTTCAATAAGGGCTAGGGGCAATCAATTCAGGGCCAGTGCACATGGTTGTACACTAAAAAAAAAAACAGCCACAAAAAAAAAAAAAAAAAAAAAAAAACCAGCCACTTTCAAGAAGGCCAACATACACATTGTAAATATCTTACAAAAATTTTCTGTGGAGGAATTGGAATAGAAATGTCAAATGGTACAGTTGCTTTGGAAAACAGTCTGGCAGTTCCTATAAAGGTTAAATCGTGTTACCATATGACCTAGCAATTTCACCCCTAGGTATAGAAGTCAGATGAAAACTTATGTTCACACAAAAACTTGTACACAAGTGTTCATAGCAACATTATCCATGCAATGGAATATTATTCACAAATAAAAAGGAATGGGGTACTGATACATGCTATAACATAGACAAACATTGAAAACATTATGCTAAATGAAAGAAACGAGTTCCAAAAGATAACATATTATATGATTACATGTATATGAAATAAAGGCAAATAAATCTATGAAGAAAGTAAAATAGATAGTAACTAGGGGAAAGGGGGAATGCCAGGAATGTAGTGACTGCTAATGGGGACCAAGATGAAATGCTTTAAATTAGATAGTAGTGCCTTGAGGGGGAGCTGGGGGGAGGGCACTCAGTTAGTTGGAGCGTCATCCCTGTGCACCAAAAGGTTGCGAGTTCAATTCTGGTTCAGGGCACACACCTAGGTCGTGGGTTCAATCCCCAGTTGGGACATATGCAGGAGGCAGCTGATCAACATTTCTCTCTCACATTGCCGTTGCTCTCTCTCTCCCCTCCCACCTTTCCTCTCTCTCTAAAATCAATAAACATATCCTTGGGTGAGGACTAAAAAATAAATAAACAAAATAAGAGAGTGGTGATGGTTGCAAAACTATATGAATATACTAATTAACTACTGAATTGTCCATTAAAAAAAAAGATTTATTTGTTTTTAGAGAGGCGAAGGGAGGGAGAAAGAGAGAAAGAGAAACATCAATGTGTGGTTGCCTCTCACATGGCCCCTACTGAGGACCTGGCCCGCAACCCAGGCAGGTGCCCTGACTGGGAATCGAACCTGCAACCCTTTGGTTCGGAGCCTGCGTTCAATCCACTGAGCTACGCCAGCCAGGGCTGAATTGTCCATTTTAAATTAGTGAATTTATACATGAATTATATCTGAATAAATCCATTAAAAAATCTGGCAGATCAAAATAAAGTATCCTTGGAAGGGACTCCTTTCCTACTTTGCATAAAAACATTTCACAGTAGTCCTGTGAAAACTTTTCAATTAATAGACTTTGATATGGCAAGAAGCTGACTTGAAATATGTTGCTGCTTACTGACTTAATTGACAATCCATTTGGAGAAAACAAAGTTATATTCGCTCTTCATGTTATATACAAAAATAATTTCCTCATGGATTTAAGAGCTCTGTGCAAAACTAAAAGTACCTGAAGAATATTTGTGAATGTTTCTATAACCTACAGTGAAGAAACCTTCTTAAGCAAATCAGGAAACTAGAAGCTATAAATGAAATACAGATTTGATTACACAAAAGCATCATATATCTGTAAGATAAAATATTGTAAACAAAATAAAAAGACAATAGATTGGGAGAAAAATACAATAAATACAAGAAAGGATTAGTATCTCCAATATGCAAAGTTATGCTATGAACACACACACACGGGGTTGGGGGAGCCATGTCTGCTATTTTTAAGTAAAAAAGATAGCATGAACTCTTATCTGTAAAGAGCAGAAAAAATCACATGTATGCATATAGAAATAAGTATAGATGATTATATAGCAATTGAAAGCACTGGTTACTTCAGAAAGAAAGGATTGGGAATAAAAAAAATTTATATATTTTTTTCTTGACCTAGTAAAGAAACATATTATTAGTTTTGTTTTTTTTTTAAAGATTTTATTTTTATTGCCCGGCTGGTGTAGCTCAGTGGATTGAGTGCGGGCTGGGAACCAGAGGGTCCCGGTTCGATTCCCAGTCGGGGCACATGCCTGGGTTGCGGGCCAGGTCCCCGTGAGGGCCATGTGAGAGGCAACCATACATTGTTCTTTCTCCCTCCCTTCTCTCTCTGAAAATAAATAAATAAAATCTTTAAAAAAAAAAAAAAAAAAAAGATTTTATTTTTATTTATTTTTTAGAGAGAGGGGAAGGGAGGGAGGGAGTGAGGGAGAGAAACAGCAATGTATGGTTGCCTCTCACATGGCCCTCACGGGGACCTGGCCTGCAACCTAGGCATGTGCCCTGACTGGGAATCGAACCGGGACTGCCTGGTTCCCAGCCCGCGCTCAATCCACTGAGCTACACCAGCCAGGGCATATTATTAGTTTTATAATAAGCAAAAATCCAGTGAAAACATATTTTAAAAAGATTTGAAACACACTTAGCTACCGTAAGTACACACCTCTCAAAGTCTTGTTTTGCTCATACTTACATAAAATTGATAAAACTAACCCAGTAACTTCTAGACATCCTTTCTAACTCCATTATTCTAATACTGACTAGTTGTTTCTCTAGTTTGTTTCCATTCAATAGACTATCACCTACTACACACTTAATCTTATTTTATTTATTGTGGTGAGAACACGACACCTCTCTTCTTAACAAAATTTTAAGTGTACAACACAGTGTCGTTCATTATAAGTACCACGTTGTACAGCATGTCTCTGGAGCTTATTCATCTTGCTTGAAACCTCATACCTGTTGATAACTCTCTATTTCCTTCTACCCCAAAAACATACCTTTCAAACAAGATCAAAATCCTTTTTTTAAAGAAAAAAATGACAATGGACTTTATAAAAAATAAGAACTTCTGTTCACCAAAAGATAGCACCAAGAAAGTAAAAACGAAAGCCACACATTGGATGAAGATATTTGCAACACGTATGTCTGAAAAAAGAATTGCACTCAGAATATATACTAAGAGCAGGTACTTTACAAAAGAGGATATCCAAATGTCTATAAACAAACACATAAGCAGATGCTCAACCTCACCAGTCATCAGGAAAATGCACATCAATACCCCAATATATACTATTATCCACCAGAATGGCTAAAATTAAATAGAATAACATCACCAAATGCTGTTGAAGATGTGGAGCAACTGGAATACCACAACCCTGGTAAAGTCATAAAGTCAATTTGGAAAACTGACAGCATTTACTAAAGATAAAAATATGCTTACCCTGTGGCCCAGCATTCCACTTCTAAGTATATGCCAAAGAGAAATAAGTGCTTATTGTTCACCCAAAGAGGGGAGGTGGCCAGATAAGGCTTCACAGTTCAACTTGAACTTAGTCTCAGAAGATGGGTAGGTGTGCGCTAAGCAGCCAGGCAGTGGGAGAAATATGAAAGTCATGGAGATATAAACAAACTGTGCTTGGGAATGATGGCAGTTCCAACAGGTGGAACACAAGTCTTAGAATGTCCAGTGAGACATAAAGCTGAAGAGGTGGGCAGGATTTCTTTTTAAAAAATATTTTATTTACTTATTTTTAAACAGTAGAGAAAGGAGGGAGAAAGAGAGGGAGAGAAACATCAATGTGTGGTTGCCTCTTGCGCACCCCACTACTGGGGTACAACCCAGGCATGTGCCTTCACTGGGAACTGAACCAGTGACCCTTTTGTTCACAGGCCAGAACTCAATCCACTAAGCCACACAAGCCAGAGCAGAGGTGGGCACGATCTTAAAGAGAATGTGAAAGAGTCTGTTCTGCCAAGAGATGTGGTCAAGTTTGGATTTAGAAATTGCATTCAGAGAGGCATGTGGAGTGTAGTTATGGAAGCTATGTAACTATAGACAGGAACCCAAACAGAGTAAGGCACAGACAGAATTATCCCTTTGCTACCATTTTACCAATTTTGGAGAATAGTGACTTTTCTTATTCCTAGCCTGCCATTCTATTATTGGTATGCTGCTTTAACTGATGATTCTTCAGAAATCACTGTACTACCAAAATGGTGAAGGGGAAAGGAAGGTGAACAGATGATAGTCAAACATAGGTTAACCTTACCCACCATCATCCTTAAATAGGTTTATTTACATTTTTAAGAGCAGCCTCTGTTAAAGAACAGGTAAAGAATGCAACTGTCATTCCATAACATTCATAATTAAGAGGCTTACGAAACAAGGAATACTGGCTTACAATCAAAACTGCCCATGAACTCCAAAAAATTATATACAAAAAATGTTATGTGCATTATGTGTACTTTTTGGAAAGGGGAACAAAAGTTTCATTACATTCTTAATGGGGCCAATGACTACTACTACCACCACCACCACCACCACAAGTTATTATGATCCTCTATTTTTAAGGTCAGCTCCTAAGGTAAGGTACAGAATTAGGGCCCATAAAACTAATAGGTAGCCATTTTTAACCATCTAGTTCTAAGTAAGTAAGTTTCTAGATTTTTGTGGAACAGATTCATCTAGAAATATTTTTAGAGGTTAATGGAATCCCAAATCATATAACTGTCTTAAATATCTCAGGGTTACTTAAGAAGACTGGATCTAAACTACTATGAAAATTTTTGGTAGTGTTCTCATGAGGACACCATTTACTTGGAAGAGTACTGGTTCTCTAATACATACAACTAACTATTATCCTTTTAACTTGAAAAGAGGAAATTATACATGATATGGATCCTTAATTCTCTGGTGACTTCTATAAAATAGCAACAAGAAGTCAGATAAACCATGGGGAATATGTTATTGTTAGAAAGATGCCCTCTCACTCTTGTGAAATTAATTTCTCTTCCAGGACTGATAAAGTCCAAAACTACTGGCCTTTTAAGGCATAGTGCCATTTCAACAGAGGGGACCCTACATTTCCTAATGATAGAGGTGGACTGGCAAGTATGAAGTCATGTACTCAAGCGAAAGAGTAGTGTATGTTTCAAGAATTCATTAAGCTGATCAACAACAACTGTGACTGCCTTTATTGTCTGTTATTTCTACTTCATTCAATTTCCGACACCTCAAATATAGAAAGGTAAAAAAGACGAAAGCAAAGAGAGAAACATTGATGTGAGAGAGAAACATGGATCGCCTCCCTTATGCACCCAGACCAGGGACCGAATCTGCAACCTAGGTATGTGTCTCCACCAGGAATCAAATCCGCAACCTCTAGGTCAGGGGTCCCCAACCTTTTTGGCACCGTGGACAGGTTTCCTGGAAGAATGGGGTGGTGGGGGTGAGGGAACAGATGAGCTTCCTCAGGCGAGCTTTGCTTATGGCCGGTTCCTAACAGTCCATGGTACTGGAGTTTGGGGACACCTGATCTAGATTATGGGATGATGTTTGAACCAACTGAGCCACATCAGCCAGGGCTCAAATACATTTAAATAGATCCTTACCCACACCCACAAAATATGACCCTAAATAGACAGTAAGTCAACCTAAATGATATTAAGCCCCAACATATACAAGTATTGGATCTTATACATGTATTCCAGAATATCAGAAGTGTTGACTCATTAAATGTACAGATGGAAAACCAGCTTCTTTAAAGGAAGGTTTCACAATGCCCAATGACAGACTAAGTAAGAAATTAGGAGGCAGACTGAGTTCACTCTTACTCTGTAAATCTTCCCAAAGCTAGAAATGAATATCATGTTAATAGGAAAGGAGCTCTATGTCTTTTGATAACTCATTCATCATTTTATAAATTTGTGGTATTTTTGTACCCTTATATTGTCCTCCACAATAGATATCTAGGAAGGTAATGACCATTCTGGCTATCTTTTCACAGTAATCATGTAGAAATAGGCACTCTGGCTGTTAGTTTAACTTCATGTGAAATGAGTGTTCTGATCTCAGTGACACAATAAAAGAACTATTTAACAGATAATAAAGAGCAATTTGTTCATTATAATCTTATTTTTTTCTCCATGTCTTGATTAGTTAGTACTTGCTAGATCTTCTTAGTCAGAAAGGTATTTATACCTGCAATTAACAAAAGATTCAGTTCCTGGCCTGGCTGGTGTAGCTCAGTGGATTGAGCACGGGCTGGGAACCAGAGGGTCCCAGTTTGATTCCCAGTCGGGGCACATGCCTGGGTTGCGGGCCATATCCCCAGTGGGGGCCATGTGAGAGGCAACCATACATTGCTTTCTCCCTCTCTTTCTCCCTCCCTTCTCCTCTCTCTAAAAATAAATAAATAAATAAATCTTAAAAAAAAAAATTCAGTTCCATCACTCTTAACTAAATTCTTGTGTCAAGAACAGCCCACATCAATTCCCCACGTAATCTCAGCAAGTCCCATGGCTCTAAATACCAACTCTACAATGATCAATGTTCAAATTTGTACACCCAACTGCCTATTCAATATTGCAACCAGGAACACTGAATAGAAAACTCAAAAACCAGCATATCCAAACCTGATTAGTTGTTACACACCTGCAACCTGCTTCTCCCAGTGTTCCTCATTTCAATAAATGGCACTCAACTTTTGAGGCTGTTATAAGAATAATTCCTGACTATTTTTTAACTGAGATCCCACATCCAATCCAAGTTATCACCACTACATTCAAAATATATCCCAAATCCATCTCCCTGATAACACCCTATGTTCAACTCACAATCACCTCTTGCCTCAAGTATCACAATGACCTTTTTTTTAACTATATTTTATTGATTACGCTGTTACAGCTGTCCCACTCTTCCCCCCCTTCTGGCCCCCCACCCCCTTATCCCCCCCTTTCGCCACCCTTTAGTTTTGTCCATAGGTCATACACATAAGTGCTTCTGCACTTCCTATTCTATTCTTAACCTCCCCCTGTCTGTTGTCTACCTCCCATTTATGCTACTTATTCTGTGC